>JABJVR010002827.1:0-16766 GCA_025773905.1 Chitala chitala
TGCAAACTCCACGCACACAGACCCAAGGCGGGAATTGAACCCCAGGCCTGGAGGTGCGCGGCGACAGTGCTAACCACACCGTGCCGCCTTGTGATTAATATAAAAACATTTAAAAACATTTTTTAAAGTTTCCCACTAAATGATTAAACTGGGCTAGTCTTGTATTCCAATTAATCACAAAAACGCTTTATTGGATTTTAATATCTTGCTGAATTGCACAAAATCTATATTGGAACTCTAAAAAACATTAATAATCTTTTTATTAAAATATATATACCAGCACCATGTGCGTCCCACATATTTTAAATTCACAAGTTTGCACAGAGAAACAGCTTTGATAAATTTACCATCGATTGCCAGTTTGAGGTCGGTGAGGGTGGCTCGAACCCGTGCAATGATGCGCTGCATGCGGTCGATCTCTTGGCGAAGGAAGATGTTCATAGGCTGGAAGGGACCCATCTTCTGTAGACGAGCTTTCACCTGCAAATGGAAAAAGGTCGCCATATTTTTAACATACTATCTGGCGTCTCTATGCAGTTACACCTCTGACACCCATTTATACACACCTACACACGTGTTGATTTCACCCTATAGAACCAAAAAACCAAGAGGTGAAATAGAGATTTAAAAATTTGCTGTTTGATTACATAGTGTAAATAGAACCTATTGTGACTATTAAACTCAAGTTTTCACTTATAAAATATTTTTAAGAGCTTCCACCAATCAAAGTCACATATTTTTATGTTACACAAGTGTAACATTGGGTTGTACTGATACCAAAGTCAACGTTGAAGCAAACTGCAAAATGCGGCCTCATCGATGTTCACGTAACACACGTCACCTGAGGTTCTACTGAGTCAAAACTTTACACTCAGTAAAGACATCCGATGTATGCATGCGGCTTTTTTCCTTTTGTAAGTAACTAAGACTACTTGCCTACAAAGGCACCAGAAAATTATATATGGCAATGAAAACTTTACATTATTTTATTACTGGAATGACATCCAAAACTGACTTTGCGTCGTATTTTGTGTTGTTTTATGTAGCACCCAGTGTCCTGGGAGAACGTTGTTTAGTTTCACTGTGTTAACAGTATACAGCTGAAATGACAATAAAACCATTACCCTTTCCTTTCCTAATCCTTTTCATAAATGTATCTTTATAACAGGAAGGAAACAGGAATGTTATCTAAAATTTTGAACGGAACTTCTCACCATCTTTCCCATTCAATTTGTCATCATCATTCACGTGTTTTCCCAAAGCTCTTATCTACTTCAGCTTTGCTGTGAATCTGGACCTTTCCCAAGGAACACATGTTTTGTTACTCTGCTTCTGTAACATCCCATTACAGGGCACACATACACTCAAAATTAAATTTTGCCCAATTAGAAATGTGAGCTTGTCTAAGCAATGAGCTTTTAGACTGTCGAAGGGAACTCTCAAACAGACACACGTGAAGAGCTGAGGGCCAGAATGGAACCCATAACTGTAGAGACGTCAGGCAGCTGGGAGAGCTGCTGAACCCACAACCATCTCTTCCTTTAGAAACACTTAATATGCATCTATTATTATATGCAGTATCCATACAAGCAGTGTGTCAATCAAAGCGAATGGCCCGTTTCATTGGCTCGTTACTGAGCCGAGCGTTACCTCGTGTGGAATGTAATCAGGGGGGAGTTTCTCCAGCATCTCATCAGCCAGCCTTAGCACGGCAGCCTCTCTGGTCTCACCACCCCCACCCCCACTGTCTTTCGGCTGAATGTTCACAATCGTGCTCAGTGTCTCATTGGCCATGTTTGTCTGATAGGTAATGTCTGCATTAGGATGCAGGCCAAACACCTGTTAGGAAGATGGATTCAAAAAGAGAGTTTGTTCAGCTCCTTCTCAAACATACATTTATACATTTATGGGTTATAAAAGGTAAAGCAGTTTCAAAGAATTAAAAATGTCAAAAACCCCTTAAATAACATCAATAACAGCAGAATGTCTTTAAGGGTACTGTTACTGGGATATTAGAACAAAATTCAAATATAATGGTAGTTTCTTTTACATAGAATATAAAATTTATTTGAAAAAAACAGAAAAATACTGTAAAACTAAAAAAATCTTATCAAAGATGATTAGGTACAGGTAGTATATAAATGTAATGCTTTACGTAAGATTGTTTTACAAAATCTTTTTACTCACTGGAAGTGATTACATTTGTTTTAATCTGTACCACAGGTAGGCAACATTTTGGAGTAAATTTTTTGTCATGCCAACAGGTACCTTGCAGTTACCTTAACTAAATTTTACCACAAGTTTTTAAACATGATCTGAAACTCCCAAAAGGAAATACCTGTCTTGGTTTTGCCAAACAAACACACATCGATTTTTAGGTCCTACTTTACCTCAGGTGTGTCCACAAGCGGTAAAGTGTCGATGTACTGCAGATAGTCTTGAACAGTTTTTCCCTTTGGTATAACATAACCCTTGTAGAAGCAGAACTTTTCAGTGAACATGGCTTCGCTGAACCAGACGGAGGCGAAGGTATTCAGCAGGTGCTTGTCCATGTCGTCAGTTACCCTCCCGCCGTACTGCACCTCCCCAAGCATGTAGCGCAGACAGGTCCAATTCACCCCCCGCTTGGGGTCCACATCGTCAAGGTGGTTTTGCACAAACTGCACGCTGGATGTGAAGTCTGCCTGGTTAAACTCATACGGGATGTTCCAGCCTAGGGGTCCAAACTTGCGCCTCTCCTTCAGTGGAATAAAAAATGACAAAAAATGGAAACTGAACTATTGATTGTTTTGACATTGGTGCCATGTTCTGTTTAAGCCTCTGTTTAAGCTGATTTCCAGCTTTGTTCAGCTCTGCAGTGAGAACCTGACTGAGGCTGAGAATGGAGCTCACCTGGACGGTGGTGTGGAGGAAGGCCACAGCATAGAGCAGTGGTTTCCACTGGGGCAGGTTACTCAGGTCCAGCTGATCCTGTGTCACACTGCTGTAGGTCCGCTTCAACCCAGCTTTCACACCTGGGGCATCAGAAAAACAGGTAAATTGTCAACAGGTAAATTGCCAAACTGTGACAGCTGGTATAACCTGGCAACTTGCAGTCACTTGTAAAAAAACCTTAACATTCAAACAGTTTACTAGGAAATAATTAACAAAATATCTAGTGTACATTGGCAGCGTTCTAATATAACTTGGGATTTAAATGCTGTGTAGCCTAACCTCAATCTATCACACTATGCAAGATGTATCAACGTTAATGAATCACGCGTCAACAAAATTAAAATAACAGAAGCTTTTATACTTTTTTAGGTGCTATTTCAACTTTCCATTTGTCTGCAGACAACAGACAATACTAACAGTTGACTATGTAGTTATTTCCTGCGTAGCTAGCAGATTAGGAACTACATATTCACAAATTTCAACAAGATGCGAACAAATATATATTTTACAGATCCCAGTTCCATATAATTTGTTTGCCAGGCTTCCCATGTCTTTTGCCAAATTCTGCATGGGTATATTTAAAGTTAATATTCAGTTTTTCAAAAATTAATAAAAAAACTAATACACTGGCTTGCTTGCTACAAACATTTCCATTATCCCTAACATAAATATGCCTATTAAAATTTCATCATTTGAAACAAAGAACAAATTAGCCTTTTACTTTCTTATTCTGTCTTGATGTAATAATACACAAGGCAGGCACGGGTGAATTCCAGTGTAGGGCAGCTCATTTATTATGCAGTTCGTCAAAAGCCAAAAACATGATATGGTAAACAAAATGGAAAAGGCAGAGGAATCCATCTGGGATGGAAACAGCACAGGTAAATAAACAACAGCAAATTAGGTAGGTTCAGGCTTGGGTGAAGACTGAATTTTCTGAAGCTTTTGTTTTATAGGTATACATGATCCATCTAATGCCACACAGGGTCATAGGCAGGTTAAATGCCATCCTAGAGAACCTACGACTCAATGTATGGTAAACTCTGGATAGGAGACAAACTCAAACCAAGGGCAGTTCGCGTCATTCAAATCACATAATCTGCATGTCTTTGGACTGTGGGCTGAAACCAGAAGACATGGAGGAAGCGGAGGAAACCTATACATGCAAAAAGAAAGTATGCAAGCCACACAAACAGAGCTGAAAGCCATATTGAAACTCGATTTGTGAGGCAACAGGGTCAACCGACCCACCATATCTCGCACCGTTACATCATTTTTTTACATCCTGGCTCTACAATGTATTGAACTAAAAGAAATCATTTAGTTTTCCTTAATGTCTTAGTAATAAAAAAAAAACAGAGAAAAGACACATGGAAAAAGTTTGTCAATACACAACCTTGTGGTGGCTCGTTGGTGAACTTGATGGAGGACTGCAGCAGATTTATGGGAAACTTAGGATGCACCTCAGTGGTAACCCACACACGGAAGGCGTCGTGCACGCTCTCAGTCGTGGTCACCACCTCCAGCAGCTCGTCCATGAAGTCGAGGCCCAGGTGGCAGTTCTGCAGCAACAGCCAGCCGCCCTCAGCCATGCTGTGAGCGAGCAGCCTACGGGCGTGCACCTCCTGGCCCTGGCCCATGGAGATGGCCCGACACTGGATACTCTACACAGCGCCACCACATGGAGTGGAGGTGCATGACAGGGAGCAAGCATAGTGAACAGTGAAGCTGTAATGAAGGAAAGAGGTGGCTATCCTGAACTATATAAATCATGTTTTAAAACTATTTTCAACTCATTTAAACACATAATTCCACATATTTTATTTTGTAGCTTTAATGCCTTGGAACCTATGAAAGAAAACCTCTCTTCTAACAAGGTGTGACTATCCTATGTAGGATGGGTGGAAAATGGACTGTAGATGGATGGACTGATGGACATATGGAAAACGCACTGCATTACAGCACAGTGTAAAATTTAATTTAAATCAATTCTGAGTTGATTATTTTTTGTATATCTGACTTTTGCCAAAAATTGCCTCACTTTGGTTTAGGAAAACAGCAACCATTGTTTCTATTACAGTACCTGATTTTAACTGACTTCAAGTTTCAAAAGCTGAAAGTTACTTTTTTTTCCTGTTTCATCTGCTAATTACTTTAATGAAGTAATTAAATTAAAATAACGTGACAAATCATATCATCATACAGCTGCAAATCAACCAGCTGAAGCTGGATGCTGCACTGAATCAAGGTGCAAAAGAACCTAATATCATTACATACTTTAGCAAGCAAGGTGTTGGATAAAACCATTTGATTGGCTGCCCTTCATGTACCTTTGTTTTGGCGAGTCGCTCTATGTTCTCTGTGGGATCGGATCCCATGGACAGGAAACAGACCATGGGAGTCCGCTTGTCACTCTCTGCCCACAGAGCTTCCATATCCAGGACGACTCCCTCCGCATACCTGCTCCCCAGAGACTGTGAGATGTAGTGACGGGCCTGGAACACAGCACTCCATGGCGTCAGTATCTAACACTGAGTGCACAGCAGGGCTGTACCATAACGCTGCTGTCTGTGTTGCTCTTCCCAGACAGTACGCTCATCAATGCAAGATGGGTTGATTAATAATGAATACAACCATAAACAAGGCAACCACCCCTCATCCCTTTTTTAAACTGTCTGTCTTCAGGGACGCCTGTATGATAGTGTTGTAACACTGCTGTGGACCTACTGTGTTTTTAAAGCATGCTGGGAATGGGTGGGGGGGGGGCTGCTGCACACTATAAGATGATGGAGAATCTGCAGACCAAAGGCAAGGGAACCATAAATTATTTAAAGCATTATGCTAGCTTATTCCCTTGATTAGCAAGGGTAAAATTTGCAGTTCCTTCTGTGAGTACCTTGAGAGCAATAACAGGTTTTATCTTTGTGACAAAACGTTAAACATTGGAATTAGGGTATATATTACATTTCTTTATGATATAGCACAAGTGCTACCAGTAAAGATTACTTATGAGAATGATAACCTTGAAAGTCATTACTTTCTTATGCTTCTTGTATCTTTGGTGCCAACTGTGTGCTGTTCTTATTCTGCTTTATAATACAGCAGTTTACTATTTGGGGCATCTGTTAATGTCATCAGTAAACAGTTCAATAAAGCCAAACATTCCAGCTCAGGTCTTTCTTGGCCTTTTATGATTACTGATTATGTAATTGTCATCTAATAAGGATTCCAATTAATTTTGAGCAATGCATCTAAACCATAAAGTACATTTTAGAAACTAAATATATTTTTACAGGTCACCAAATTCTTTTGGCATTTACTAATTGATCATACCCGCCTGTGTGCTGAACCCCAGATGAGTGGTGTAGTAAGCAGCAAACGAAAGGACTACAGAAAACATAACACTAAGGCTGACTTACTGCTCTACTCTGATTTTCAAATATATTTCGCTAAAGCACAAAACAAAAAGAAGCGTGGCTACATTGGTCACGTAAAATAAGGAAGAAACAATGGACAATACAACTAAGGAAGTTTATAGAACAATTAATAACACAAAAAACATAAACGTGAGGCAACACAACTGCAACGAAAATACAAAAGGATATCAACAACAAGAACGATAAACCAGAAGTCAAGCATACACCTAGGATCTTTCACCAATCAACTGTAAAACAAACACATCAGACGAAATGTGACACTAATTAATAGAGTAACCCCAGCTTCATACTGTAACTTGTCACTGAATTCAAGTTAATAGAGCTTATTTACGTGGATAAAACCAACTGTTAAAACTCAACATCACCCACTGGATTAACAATACACACGTTTTCCCTGCTGTCTTTACAAAATGAGTTGACCTTGCACACAGACAATCAAGCATTCAGCATGGACATTCCAGTACCTGTTTTTGTACAATTGCTTAACACTAGAAGACACGACATCAGGCTACATTAATAAATAAAAATGTCCATGCAGCTGTGCCTCACACCTATTGCTTTTAATAATGAAAAAAATTCCTTTTAGGAAAACTGAGTCAGTTCACAACTGCACATTTCATTAGTATTTTTTAGAATAAAACTTACATATACACACGTTGTTGTTTGTCTATTTTTATTTAATATTGTATTACATGCACCTTTAGGAAGGAAGAGGCTTGCTCATATTCTTACAGAAAAAAACTATTAGACTATCAGTTGTTCTTTCTAATACAGTTAATCTGTGAAACTGATTTCCATTTTTTCATTTTGTAGTATTAATACTTTCTGTAAATGAACTCACTCTTCTTCCTAATATTGTGTATTTCTGTTTTCCAAGAATACGTATCATGGTGTTATGTATTATGCAGTGGAGCTGCTACAGTGAAAAAGCCCTGTTGTTGAAAATTCCCAAATGAAGGACGCGGGTCTTTAGCTCAGTGGGCTAATCCTCTTGTGTGGCAGCTCAAAGAGGCCAGTGGCTGTGCGGGTTTGAATTTGGCAGGATCACGGCCCATTACAAATACAGTAAAACTACAACACAAACCAAAACCTGACAAGTGACATCTCCAGAAACTCTTGTGAGTTTTAATGTCATAAACATAAGGGGCAGTACATACAATTGTAAGTCAACTTTTAAATGCTTGTCCTTTAAAATCTTTTCATAATATAAACAAAATGTACAGACAATCTAAATATGAAAATAAGTGGAAAATGGATATTTACTGTTTAACCACTATCCTTACTGCAAAATCTACATATGTTTATTCATAGTTGCTATAAAGTAGATACATTTCTCTTGCCTGTCATATAAAAATCTGTATATGACATAATTATAAGCAATGTTTGGAAAACCCACCTGTGCAATGGTACGATCCGGACACCAGCAGCGAATCAACAGCAGCTTCCTGAAGGTGTCCGTGATGCTGTCATAGCCATCGGGCACTGTGGCCTCCTCAGGGGCTTCCTCATCAAACCATGACTTCCAGGCTTTGTCATTGCGGGCTACCTGTACCAGAAGCTGAGTAAAGGGGTGCAGGCCGGAAAGCTGTACCAGATTCAGCCACGTCATGTCGAGAATCCACTTCTTTGGTTTGGGTTCAACAGAGTTCAGGTCCAGAGATGCACCACCTGAAGTCCGAAGAGTAAAGAGAATAAATTAAAATGTAATTACATTAACGTCCCAAATGCCACGTCTATTTCATTGTCAACTATGACTATGGAGCCTAACTGAAGCCACATTGGATGTAATGAATGATGCACTCTGAATGGAACATGCTTTTATACACACACACACACACACACACACACACACACACACAGGTGATTCCAGAATAAAACCTGTGGTCCTTAGGTACGTACAATGCTGTTTTGTATATTTGACCTTTACAAGTGTGTGTGTGTGTGTGTGTGTGTGTGTTTGTAAATACATCAGGTACTCTGGTTTCCTCCTGCTGTCCGAGGGGGGGAGGGTGTGTGCTTGTGTGGGGAAGGTACTTTGCCTGTAACAGTGTCCAAAGACCTACCAGCCTAGCCTGGGTGACAACTTTGACACTGGATGAAAATATAAACTTAATGGATTTTCTTGAACATTCTCCACTGTGTCCACGACACTTTTATGTACTTTTTAACACACATATGTATAACAAAGGAGCCTCCAGTGGGATTCTCAAATACACATTCAGTTAAATCACAATTTGCCACACAGTCAACAAAACGTATGCTGAGGCTCAGCTTTGGCCTAACGTACCCCTTTTGAAGATACTCTGACATGTTAATTAGGACCGGCACCACATGTTTGATGAGGGAATTCACCTCTTAACAATTATAGAAACACTGGGGAATCTTAGCTCTCCAAGAATGAAGTAAGTTAATTAATCAGTGTGCCCAAGGATAGCACAATTTCATAGACTTTGCAAATCTGAACAAATACAAAAGCATAATAAAACTCTACTGGGAAAGCAAACGCTTCTGTAGTGAAGATATATTTTGTAACTACTCCACAATGGATGGAGGCACACAAGACTAAATTCAAGGGGTTCAGGATTTTGAAAATTAATTAATGTGTGAAAAACATAGACACCCCAGAGAAGAACGTGTTACAGGAATTCAAAATTTATCCCTATCGAAGATATGTTATGAAAAACACAAAGCATTTCTAAAAAAAAAAATACATTTCTGAGAGCATTACAGATCAGTGCTTTAGGATACACTGGGAAATTCTGAGTCTTTTCTCATTGATTGTTCAAATCAGTAGTACTGTATGACCTTGAGGTAGAAAAGTTTGGTTACTGATCATTTTCTTTAATGTGAAAAGGGCTATGCAGCTTACTCACACAAGTACAGCTAACACAATCACTGACTGCAGTCAATGTAAAAGGCCTCATTAGTGCCATGTACATAATACTAGGACTAATCTGAAAAACAGGAATATTGGTGAGGTATAAAAAACACGTCATTAATAGGTTTGCATCTGAAAGATTTGCAGTTTGCCTGCAATTTCTCCCGTCATTAAAAAAGCAGTAATGCACAATGCAAATCACTGTGCAGAAAGCACAAATAAACAGAGGTTTCAGTACTGGTTTCACAATACGATGTAAATGAGTAACATCCACGTCAAATCAAGAGATTTCAGAAAATGTTCCCAACTGACCATCTTGGATTTTCTTCATATTTTATGTACACAATGGCACCGTTCTCAGCAACTAATGTGCAACGTTTTAAGCCTGTAGCTTCTTTAGTTTCTGAGATATGGAGACTTTAAAAGAGGGCATCCTAATTTTATTGCAAGAAATGACTGCTGCTAAAAATTACATTATACCGTCCATAAATCATTATCTTGAACTATTCATGTTAGATGCTTGAAAATGTCAGGGATTATTCTACACTATACAGAACCTATACACAAGTACACTGGGGGAGACTTTGTCATTATCACAACAAATATAACAAACTAAATGCCTGACAAAAGCAGTCAGTTCAGTTTCGCTCTCCTTTCAATCTAAACTGAAGCACAAATAACATGCCAAAAACCAAAGACAGAGCAGTTGATTTGGATAGTAGCAGCTGATAGATAGATACACATCCGAAAACACTCAAACACTGAGCTACTAACTAGGTTGTGACACGTGGTGGTAGTACACACTTTTGAAACAAAGTACAGAGAAACGTGACCAAAGACAGTGAAGCTGTTCATGTATTGGATGCAAAATAAGTCTGTTTTGAATTTCAAGACCTACTTCATTATATTAGCCTACCATAGCTCATTTAATTAGCATTGCTAATGCTTCTGTAGATGCCCTTGCACCCTTATGTTTTCCCTGTTTCCCAGCCAGAGTTTTTACATCTGTACTGACCCCTCTTTCCCATTCTCCTTGCCACATGTCTGAATGACGCCTACAGAGGACACCACTTGAGTGGAATGCTGTGTGCTGACCCCAGTGAAACTGTAGATGTGGCCTTCTGTCAATGGGTCCCCATCAGCCTACAGAGAGCTACACTTACGCCGAGCACACAGATTATATTGTCATTCACAATCAAATAGTCATTACAAAAAACAAATGAAGTAACATTAGCGCGCTGAGGGCGTTGAGCAGCCAATCTTCGACTTTTGTTTCTCTCCATACTTAGGAGTTTTTGGTTCCTGTTCTTCATTGTCATTTGACTTAAACTTTGAATTGAATAATGTGAGGAACAGTTTATATTAAACTAAAAAAATATGGATTTCTTGTAAACATAAATTACAATTAAAATATTTTAAAAAGAGGGCCTAGCTGTATTAGACCACCATATATAGGGCTAAAAACCCTATGTACACAGTCACTGACCTTTAATGAGAGTCTGAAATTCATTATGAGATATGTTCTTTGCTTGCAGGTCAATCTTCAGGGCTAAAAGCAGTGTGAAGAGGAACTTGTGGTCTTCGTAGAGGCCCCGCACGGTGTAGCGGAACACCTCAAAGGTGAGAAACTCAATAATGCTGGCGATTCTCTTGGATGTTACTTGGGACTTTGCAGAGCCCTCAATGGAGGTATCAAAGAGACCTAGAAACTGGCGCAGTGAAGTCTGATACATGATGTTTACAAGGCTCATTTCCACAATAAGGAAGTAGAGAATACTGCCCCTGGTGGCCACTGGTCGGTACTCTTCTCTTGCCAGGTTTATCTTGACTTCAGTCTCAGCAGCCACTGCTAGCTTTTCACTTACCTGACAAAGTAGATAACAACAAAAGACAGAACACCATCAACTGAATTAAGCTGAGTGTAACAACACACATTCAGTGACATGTTCACTGCTTAAAAATTAGAAAGTACCGTTTATAACTGTTTCTCTTTTAAGCACCATTTCAAAACATTGATTAAACTGTGAGCAATTTTAATATGCTGAATAAATACAGGACTATTTATTTTAGTCAACTGGAAATTTGAATTAGCTTTTCCAGGCCTGAGTCGCTACACTTCATTTACAGTGCATGTTCTTCAAAATTGCTTCATGTTATAAGGTAAAATTTCATATGGAACTTGGAGTGCTAATATCATATGGTTCTAAATATATCAGTAATATATTCGAGCTTTAAATGACCCCTCAAAATTTTAATTACAATTGAAATTAAAATGTACACGTTTGTAATGACTACCCATTTATCTTCAGTGGCAGGCTTTAATATTTAAAGCACCATCTTTCATATGAACAGTACGAGCATATTTTCATTACTAAACTTGCAGAAAAAAATTCCTGTCACAACCTTCTGAGAAATATTGTAATTATGTTACTAAAATCCAGATACCATGTTATACTTCAGCTGGTTTAAATAAAAAATACTTTCTTGAAAATTATTTGTGTAAACAAAACAATGACAAGCTGGAATATGAATATTTAAAAAGAAAGACAATCGTTCCAAAATTAAACTTACAGTAAAATTTACAGACAAATGTTTATGCTGTTTAATACACACTTGGGACACATGTCCACACAGCTCAAAAAATCTGACCAATATACATAAAGATAAGGACATCATAACATCATTTATTTTTGTTTGCAAATATTAAAAGAAATATGTTCACTCTCATTATTTGGAAACATGTTGGGACTATTCCTAGTCAATAGAAAAAATATATGTAAGAAAAATTGTGAATACACAAAACAATATAGTAATGTAATGAGTATTTTCTGAAGATCATCATTGTGTATATGATGAGACATTATTCTATTAAAGATGACTAAATAATGAACAGAAACATTCTCAGTTTAAGCCAAGTCATACCCTGTCATGCCTGTGCCTGTCATTCCACTCATGTCCACTAGATAGCCCTACATGCCCTTGTGTTCAATGTCTTAAGTGCGTTAGTGATCTCCAGTTGTGCCTTGTTATTGTCCCTATTTAAGCTCTCCCTTTGGGCTAGCATTCCGGGCGACGTAGCGGTCCTTGGTTTTTTATGTATCATTCATGAGGGGCTTATGAACTGCTCTTAGTCTGGCCCATCACCTAGGATATACTCTCTCCAGTAAAATGCATTTCTTAATTTCATTCCTCATACCTCCTCTGCAGTGGTCTTGGTGACTTTCAGCACCTCAATAAGGGACTCGTCCTCCACCAGGGAGCCCTGAGTGCTGGTCAATCTGTATAACAGGTTGTCCTCCAGCTCCTGCATCTTTCTCTTGTTTGAAGTCACTTCCTCCAGCAACTTCACACGCTCTGATTCTAGTTCCTGGAATACAAGGAGTCTAGAGGAGTCAGAGCTCCATCCTGGTGTTTCATACTTGATAATTACTAGTCCTATTTGGACATATTATTCTATATGTTTTTTTTTTTTTTTTGCAGTTGCACATATTAGAGGAAATCAAAGCATTTATGTATACTCACAATGTCTAAATCTATACATCATTTGTTCAAGAGTTCCAGTATGAATTCCAGTTGCAGGTAGACATTATGCACATACTTCAGCTTGTTAAGGATGTATACTTTTGGAAATAAACACTTACTTGACCACATGGTTAATTAATAGCAATAAACAACATCTCTAACAGTAGCTGAAATGTTTTAAAGGAAGCCTAACATACTAATTACCATCCAAAGGGTATAAGAATGCACAACAGAAAAATATTCCTCTGCTTCACATCTTGCCAAATATAAATAAACTAACTATAAAATTGAAATCTTCTTTGCCTGTACAAACCAATTTCACATCAGGCTCTGATAAATTAAACTTATAACGACAACCTGAGTAAATAATTAGCATGATCTTGGGGGAATTTAAAATAGATTTAAAGTAGGGATGTCCTGATCAAGGCCCCCCCAGTCCCATTCCAAGTCATTTAATATGGAGTATCTGCCAATACCAAGTCCCAGTCCGATACTTTGTGCTCAATTTTCAAATTTACATGTGGAGGTAGAGTTGAGAAGAAAAGAATTATTTAAAATTATTAATTAATTTTTCTCCCTGTATTTGTTTTTACCTTATTGAAATATTTTCTATGCTACAGGTGGCCATGTGCCTATAGATACCATACATGTATAGTCAATTAGAAACATGACCCAAAAATCTCAAATACCCAAAAACAAATGGAAAACATTCTTTCATAAAAGCAAAAAAGGATAGAACAATCTACTTATTTTTATTAAACCTAAACATTTTAGTGATATGAGAACATAACGAGGCCTTGAGTATGAAGGAACTTGCCTGTTTCTCAGTGAGAATGACACGACCGAGAAGTTGGTCCTCCAAGCCCTTCATTGTGACCGTGAAGTCAATAACAGCTGTCCTGGCACTGATCTCGGGTGTGTAGACTGGGTTGGCCAGCTTGGTCGTAATGTAGAGCGTGAACCCTTTCATCACATCTACTTCCTTGTCCCCCACCTTGACCTACAACAAGATGTATCGGCACAAAAATAACATTGAGTTAGTCATACTTAAAAAAACACATGAACATGCTTTTTCATAGCCAAGCTGCATGACTAAAAGCATTTGTCAAGGTATAATCTGCAATTTTTAATGCTGTATTTTGTTTAAACCAATGGACATCATAACAAGGCCTCTTTAATGCTAAGTCACTTGCAGAAGTTGCCACAACCTATGGCTGCTTCTGTATTTTGAATAAATTATTATTTTCATTACTTTTTAAATAGGAAGGGAAATTCCATCACTTAGTGTAACCTTTTGCTTCTCTCATAGCATTAAACAGTGTGATCCAAAACCATATGGACAAACGTGTCTATGAAAGTTCTCAGTCATCCAGGTCATGGCTATCTCATGGGTTGACCATTGGCAGCTGGACTTGTTTTAGAAACGAGTCAAAAACAAGTCCAGCTGCCACTGATCAACACTTCAGATAATGTAACAATGCAGACAGGCTGAGGTGAGGTACAATTGCAGAGAGGGAGGTTTATTCAAAGCAAAGCAGGATACAAAACAAGGTAAAAAGGGATCACAAGGCTAGGAACTTACCACAGAGCAATGACTTTCCACTCAACAATAACCAGCAACATACTGACACAAAGGGAGATCTCAAATAGGGACATTAAAGAGACACAAATGGTAGGTACTAGTCACTTAACACAATTAACATGAGGCATGAAGGAGGGAATCTAGCGGACATGGGAGGAACAACAGGCATGGGCATGATATATATGGACAAACCATTCTTCAGTAAATATTGACAAAGAGGACTACACTTTGTTGAAAAAGTATCAGGCATTTTCAATATATTTATTATTAATTATTGACTTAAAGGTGTTGATATTTAAGTAAATAAACCATTTCTTATCCACTAACTGAATTTCATTCCAACAACCTGGGAAATGGTCGCTTAATGAAAATCACGGGAGTCTCTAGTTCCAACAGAATTTTGTTGTATATGCACACATTTGTTGTTATTACTGCTGTGTTTGAGAATGGTTGCTAACTGAGGTAGAAAGGGTGCATATATCACAGTGGGATTTTCTTTTTATTTTAAATTTTCTTTTCATTCAATTGTTCATTCATTCATCCATTCAGTGCAATTCCAATTATTTTACATGGTGCCTCTTGCAGAGTTGCAGAGAGGTAAAATTAAATGTAAAATTGAAGCTCAACCTTATGCATTATTCATTTCCAAAAAGCTTATTAGGTTTAGAGTTGTAGGGGGCTCCACCTGGGCAGTCTGCACTGAGTGCCTACTAACTGTTTGGTATAAGTCTGCATTGTCTAGATAACAGATGGTGATGCTGCACATTAACATTCTACTTTGCCAGTAGAGTCTTGTGTCTGAGAACTCAGAGGTCTGCACTTGATTTTGTGCATTTGAAGTTAAAAATATTGAACATACACAGCAAAAATGGCAGTTTATTTAACACTGAAAGTGTTTATATAACTCCAACTACAATCTTTTAAACACTTTCAGTGTAGATGTAACTATATACGCACTGAGTATTAAATTAGCACTGTAATTTTTGCTGTATACAAAGTTTAGCTGTTTCATCCATTAATTTACCATTTTTCATAAACTTACATTTTGTCGAGTTTAGCCATTTTTACTTAAGCCCAATTTCACGTCTGTTCAGCGATCGAGCTTAACAATCATGTGATCAAGAATAAATGTCAAGCTGCCCAAAATGTCAAGCTGCCCAAAAACTGGAATAAGAAGCAATAAAACCCTACAGAAGCCCTGTGAATCTGCCCTGTCAGTTATCGACTCAACCTTAGAACCTCAGAAAACAATAGGCACGCTGAACACAGACGGGGTGTGGCTAAGCCACTGCTATGTGCCCTGTACACATAGAAGAACAGCCTTGAATTTCTACTAGGGGAGAAGCATAAGAAAAACAAGGAAGTGTTCCTTATAATACCGTCATTCTTTAAAATCATTCAATTCGACGTTTCACAGATGGAAAGGAATCTTCTCATTAAAAAAATGTTTTAGGAGAGCACTTGACTAACCTTATTCAACATTGTTTAACAATGTTTATAGTGACATGCAGTTTGTAGTGTATTAATAACAAAAACAATGTATTGTATAAATACAAATATACTTTCTTCAATTATATAGTGCATCTTATAATCCTATCTAGCTTCAACCTTACTTTGTACGTGGAGCCAGATTTAATAAAATTCTTCTCCAGGATGTTATCCAGTGCAGGGTCAAGTTCCTCCCCAATGTCCTCAATCAGGAGTGGGCGCCCAAGAGACAGGGCATCTTCAAGATGAGTCCTGAAGTACTTGTGGTTTAAAGACGTCACCTGAAATAAATCAAATATTTTTTAATGGAAATAGAAGTCCTCAATAAATGTTCTATGTAAATAAGGTGCCATGAGAGTTTGGGTGAATACGTTTGTATGTTTTCCATTATCTACCCACTCATTCTGTTTAGGGTCATGCCTTGAAACTTATTGCAGGCATTCAGCTCATAGATTACGTATGTCCGTTTGAAAATGTAAGGCTCTTTATGGTTCTTTGGCTTTATATATTAAAACACATCAGACTATTGTCAGGCATTCACCCATTACTAACTTTGTTCTATTTCTGTTTTTTGTTAGTGAAGAATTCTAATATGTAAAATCACAATCTTTGGAAATGATGCTGTTCCTTTACATCACAATACCAGCAGAGGTTATTAATGAAAATCTCACAGGAGCCATTTCTTCACAAAAAAAAAAAAATCAATTGACAAATTTCATAAACACATATCTGATGACTAGGGATGCGGTATTCGTTTTATTTTGCTATTCGAATATTCAAAGCATCTATTCGAATACTATTTGAATATTCAAATATTTTGCTTACTGATGACCGATGACATTCCATGTCACGCGGTAATCAGCGACATCGATCGAGGCCAGCAACACTGCCATATATATTTCGCCACGTTCGACGATTGGTATAG
>JABJVR010002828.1:2070-16766 GCA_025773905.1 Chitala chitala
CATGACATGGTGATGTGCCACAGCATGGTGTAAAGTGGGCACCGCATCATCTCAGCAGGTGTCATCATTCATGACATTGTGATGTGCCACAGCATGGTGTAAAGTGGGCACCATATCATCTCAGCAGGTATCATCACTCATGACATGGTGATGTGCCAGAGCATGGTGTAAAGTGGGCACCATATCATCTCAGCAGGTGTCATCACTCATGACATGGTGATGTGCCACAGCATGGTGTAAAGTGGGCACCGCATCATCTCAGCAGGTGTCATCATTCATGACATGGTGATGTGCCAGAGCATGGTGTAAAGTGGGCACCGCATCATCTCAGCAGGTATCATCACTCATGACATGGTGATGTGCCACAGCATGGTGTAAAGTTGATGAGTTGTTACCATCTTTTATTTTCATATACAGACACATCCTGAGTTGTATATTTATCCCACTTACACAACAGTATATTGCCAACATTTATAAAGTTTTACTTTAAGAACTTGTAATTTGTAACTTTCTAAATTACAACCTTGAATAGGTCTTTAAATTTGCAGAACACCCATAGGAACTTCTAAAGCACGTATAAACTGAGCCATATATTAGAAAAAGTGCATTGACTTATACCTGTGACTTTCATAACAACCAACACTACTTCATAAACTGTGGGGTTATATAAATTAAATCAAGTTTTGATCAATTACAATCAGAATCAAGTTTTCAATAATGTCATAACATGCAACATACAAAGACAGAGTTAAATAACAGCAAATGTGTTTTTTAACAAATTTATTTTAAATCATGGTCTTTAATGAACAGTAATATTTGTTTTTATATAGTTTGTCAATTGCATAATATCCATGCTGACACATTTAGGTCTTTTATAAAAACAGAAAACAAACCATAAATACACAAATGTAAAAATGCTCTTGTGCTTAAAACAATATTTCACTGTTGCATAGTATAATACATCTGAGATGAAAAATAGCATAATCATGCTCATCTCTCAAGACACAGTTTTATCCTGATGGCCATGACTTATAAGCTGCTTAAAATTACGCTGATCTATCAGAACCACAAAAGCATTGTGTGACCTTAATTTCTGAAGTTACCAAACTTAATGAACCATATTTGTCAGATGGTCTGTTTATGATACTTGGGCAGCTCCCATTGCTTACAGTAGCAATTTCCTGGTGATGTGTTTGGTTGCCAGGGTTACTGGTTCCCTGATGCTGAAGAAATGAACAATGCAAACAGATCTACTTTATAAGCCTGTTCTGTAGCTTGGGCTGATATAAACATTTTAGGCAATTTGATTAGTTATGTGAATCAGAAATCTGAAATAAAACCCGTTTTATCAGTTATCAAGTTATAAATTGACTTTTTAAAAAAGATTCCATTGCAATTATGCCACAGAAGTGGTAGTGTTTGCTGGCAACATTAGGGAAATACTTTTATATTGCCACGTCTGGTCAAACAATTTCCAAACAACTAGAAGAACAAAGATGCAATAGCTTGTCTGACACCAAAGGATAAAACCCTTCATCCAATCCCACAATGCAAGGTAAGACAAACCTGTAAATGCCAGAGACACTAAAAAATAAGTAAGTACTGCACATAGACAGGAGTTACAGGAATATGTGTAATAGTTAAAACATGTACTTTTAACACAAAATGATTTTTTGGCTAAAAACTTAAAAAAATGCTCTGCTGTTAAACTCTTAACCTGCTACCCACTGAATCACCAAACTTTAGTACTGAAAGAAGTGATGTATTCAGATACATTCAGAGCACCTTAAATGGATGCCAAAGTCCTTAATTCAGTAACAACAGTATTTACTGCAGGGAACCATGTGTTCTAATACCATAAATATAAAACCATGTGAATGACAGAATCTGCTCTTAAACATAGATGACATTATGGCCTTTCAGCACAATCCGTTCCTCTGAGTCTGAAGTAATGTCTACGGTATATATTGGGAGTCATTCATGTGCTTCTACACATCTAACATGTCAGCCGTTAGACCTCTTTGTATTCAGTCAATTGTTTTCTTAAAGCCTCCTCCTATGGCTTTAAAATGGAAACATACTCATCACAGTCATCAGTTCCTTAACCTGCTACCCCTAACCTTGCACAGCATGAGCTGCTCATAAACAAGACCACAAAGGAACACGGGTGATGAGTTCACACATTTATCCAATGCATTTATTTTACACTTTGCCACTTGACCATCATATAAGTTGTCATCACAATGCATAGACAAACAAAGGCTTTCTTCTAATCTTGTCTCTTGGCAATAACATCAACAGAGGTGCAACAGACAATGTTTCTGTGGTCTCATTTTCAGTGTGTTTTTATTTTTTTTTTATGCATTTTTGTGTCGATAACTTATTATGCTCAATATTCAAACCACAAACGCACCAAGCATGGCAATTATCCCAATCTTTTTTTGATTTTCTAAAGCAGGTGTGTGTGTGTGTGTGTGTGTGTGTGTGTGTGTGTGTGTGTGTGTGTGTGACAGAGAGAGAGAGAGAGAGAGAGAGAATGCACACATGTGGTGTGGGAGTTGTGGGAGTGTTTGGAAGGATTTGTTTTTATTGCAATTTATAATCAGTGCATTAATTGCTAAGCTCTCCCCCCTCCTACTAGCAATCCATTTGTGTACACTACATAAAAGAAAGTCCAGACCTCATTTTTGTTCCCATCCTGACTTCCATGCTCCAAAAAATTACACAACACAAAATGAAAACAGCAGCCTGAGCCTCAACAGAGACAGTTAATAGAAAACTAGGCACTGTTTCCAACAAAAGAAACTTGCCTGTAATACATTGTACTACTCAAATACACTCTGGGAAGCCTACTCACTAAAAGCACCCCAAAATACAACAAAAGGCAAATACAAATCATATACCCTGGATCTGGTTGTGTGGACAATGGACATTATTAAAATTGGGAATGGCAGTAGGAGACAGCCACAGGCTGCCTGCCATGAGATATTTTAAATTATCCAAAGATTCCAAAAATATTTTTTGTTGATAGAGAATGACCATATAAGGGATCTCATTGCAAGCTAGTATAATAAGCTCACTGATATCTTGTTTGGCATAACGTATGGTATGCATCTGAGCATCACAGTAACAGTGTTCAGTTCTAAATGAAACTATTTTCTGATCACAGACTGCTTGCCACTGTAAGCCAGCAATCACATGTGATCGTCGTCGTGGCATCTGAGGAAATCATTTTGTGTGAATTGATCTACAATGTGATTTAATGAGCTTTTCAACCAGTTGCCGATGCTAGGGAGAATTCTAAAATATAGCATTCTAACATGTTTGAAATCTGGACTGGTTATATGCGACTGACTATGAGCAGTAGCCAATTAATGCAAAGTACAGGGTGCAATAATAATCACTATGTATGTATACATCGTGTTCAACACAAGACTCAGGTTGTGTGCTATTAAAGGAGCTCAATAGGTAGGACATCAGGCTGGGATGCAGAAGCCTCCTGGCCCAAATCCCAGTCTAGTCGCCAGGTATGTCCATAAGCAAGACACATTGCACTAGCTCCCTGGGTGCTGAAAAATGACTAAGGGATTAATAACAATTTAAGAAGAGTGCTGCTTGATCTAAATTGAAGTTATTAACAGCACTTACCAGGATCAACATGTTAAATATAGTATCAAACACTTATCTACTAAAAAAAACACATGCCTGTAACTGCAATTTTAGGTTTCAGCCTGACATGTATACATTTTAAAACTATTAGGGAGAAGCAAATTTTCTCTAGCAATAAATATAATTTTCTTTTGTCTCACTTTCCATCTGGTTTTTAACACAAATGTCCCTGGCTTTTCCTAATATATAACTCTGAGAAATCATTCATTCCAAATAGACCAGCAGATGTCTGATCTAGCCTGTCTTCCAGAATTCTGAACAAAGCCTCAGCATTAATATTCAAAAAGATGATTTTTGCTTCTAAAGATTTGATCGTAAAGCTGCTAATGATATCAACCTCACTTGACTTCACGTTTTCAGAAGTTGGGTTGATACATTCAGTGTCCTATTTAAACATCTTTTAAATTGCTTTCTGGCCCCAGACTATGCCTTTCCTGCTCTTCTAGAATATATATTAGTGTGTTAGGGAAGAATGAGGTCAGGAAAACTGTGATGGTATTGCCTATACCTTATATTAACGAGCTGCCTCAGATTTGTACTTTAGGATACCCGAGGTAGGACATTTGTTATTTTAACAGCAGCATTTTCTATCATTTTGTTCTTTTCCTTTTTTTTCTTCAGGAAATAGAAGCATTACTGCTGCCTCACAGCTATGGAGCTGCAGGTTCATAATGGTCTCAGTTTTATTTGCTCTCTCTTTCTCACACAGAGTTCTTTATGGGTTCGCATCCCCTCCCAGTGCTGAGTGAGTTTCTTCTTAAGGCGTTGCCAGTGAGTACTGACTCTGAATGTATTTAAATGCCCTCCTTACAGTGCTCCATTTTATCCACATCCAACACAGACTCAGGGTCATGATGAGCTGCAACAGAAAAATTGTTACTTAAAATAGCATAAATTGTTGCTTCACAATCTGTACTAGAGTTTGATTAGATAAAGTATACATATCCAGCAGGGTAGAGTCTAAGGTAAGTATCGTGGCATTTGGCTGTAAGGGTCTTTGCTCCAAGGTGGTGGGGGAATCATGGTCTTGTCTGGGGCACTAACATATTCAGAAAAGACTGCAAAAAATATGCAGCAAATAAGCCTGTTGGTGAACCTGTTGCAAACTTCTCGAATATCTGATATGCTTTGCTGAAACAGAAAGTGCATATTATGAGCAGAAGTACAGAAGCTACGTACAAAAAGTGCATACTACCAGCAGAAATGCTGAACCATTGCACTGAAATGCAGACCCATTGCACTGCAAGTGCATATTACCAGCAAAAATGCTGAACAATTACACTGGAAATGCACTTGTATTACCAGCAGAAATGCTAAACCTGGAAGTGCGTATTACAAGCAGAATAGATGATAACGTATAAGATATAAGATAAAATAATCCTTTATTAGTCCTACAGTGAGGAAATTGTTGCAGCAGTATAGGGATACCAAAACCACTGAATGAAAAAGTAACAAGGTAGGAACAATATAAATATAAACTAAATATACAATAATAAGAGATAAACAAATAAATTAAATGCTGAACCATTGTACTAGAAGTGCATATTACCAGCAGAAATGCTGAACCATTGCATTGGAACTATATATTATTGGCAGCCTGGTGGCTCAGTGGGTAGAGCATCAGATGAAGAGGTAGAAGTCCTAGTCCTCGGTTCAAATCCCAGCCCACCCAAGTGTGTTTTTGAGCAAGACGCTCAGTGCTAGCTCCTTGGGTGCCATGTATAGCTGCTCACTGCTTTCCCCCCAGAGAGATAGGTTAAATGCAGAGGACAAACTCTTCATATGTGATGGCCATCAAGTCAGAAATGCTGTACCATTGCACTGGAAGTATATATTACCAGTAGAAATACTCAAACACTACATTGGAAGTGCATATGAAATGCTGAGCCAATGCACTGGAAGTGCATATTACCACGAGAAATACTAAATCTTTTAAAGACACACATGCATCGCTGGAAAGAAACGAACCAGACAGTTACTTTATAAACCGTTGGGTTGTTTCATTTATAGTCCAAATAAGAATCAGACAACTTACATTATGGACACTTTTCTGAACACGTTTTAGCACTGGGGAGGCTCAATTTTCAAAGAGTCACACTATTCGAACATAACAATTCAACTGGTGCTGGGGGTGGGTGGGCTAAATGATCACAGTACACAGAAACCTCAATCGGTTCTGGAGTACTGCTCTGTAGTGTGCGCATTGTACTGAAAAATTGACTACTCCTTTCCAGGGTACTGTGGTGGTTATATTAGGTCTCCACAAACCCAATCCAAGTTTAATGAGCTGGCAAGGGACCCACATTTGGGGTGTGAAAGGTA
Source organism: Chitala chitala (assembly GCA_025773905.1). NCBI lineage: Eukaryota > Metazoa > Chordata > Actinopteri > Osteoglossiformes > Notopteridae > Chitala > Chitala chitala. The sequence continues at coordinate 8,062 of JABJVR010002828.1, forward strand.
TGAATCTGCCCTCGTCCAACCCCTGCATGCACTACACAACCTTTCCCCCCACCCACTGGAAAGCCAGCAACAGATCTATAATTCATTGAAGAAACGGCAGAATGGCATGTGGGAGAACAAAAAAGAAAAAAAATGAAGCCAAGGAAATTTTAATGTGAGTTAGATTTGGGGGTAATGCTATGCAGTTGGATATTTGCTATACCAACCAGAGTTTTAAATTATTTATCAGTTTGCCATCTACAATTTATTTACACATTTGCTTACTCTAGATTTATTTAAAATGCTTATTTATCTCTTTTAACTGCAAATGCAAAACACATGGCTCATAGGTATTATTAATTTATAAATTGCTGTATTGTTCCTTTATCAGGTTTACTGCTTAATAGGTCATGTAATGTGTTCTACTAAACAGCAGCTGAACCAGGCCTCTCTGGGGACCTGAAGTAACAACCTTTTGCTTCAAGGCAACAACCCGAAGTACTGTGGAAACACCTGCTCTGAATGGAAGACAAAATATGAGGGGAAGAAATACTGGCTGGCACTTAATCAGAGTTCTCAACTTCTGAGTAGAACTAGCATAGTTTCCTAACACAGCTCCTGCTATGCAGGTGATGAAACATTTTGGGCTGCTCTCATTGTGAAAATCCTTCTTGCTATTTTTTCTTAAGCCACAATTAGTCAAATGAGATGCAACATTTTTTTTCCCTTTCTTTTTTAATTAAACCAAAAACTTTACTCTGAGCATTATCAGACATACTGAGATATAAAAAGATTCAACCTCTGAACAAAGATATGCCACAAATAACAAAGCAGAGAAACGTACAATAAACCAAAGTACATTTCAGAAGTTTCACATCTCTCTGACACATTATATGAGCTCTGGGCCAAGTGGCAGCATACTCCATCATTACCGAATAAAAAACCTTCACAGCTCAAGATATTCTCATTGATTTTTCTGCATTAGAAGCACTGCTAGCTATTTTCCATTTTTAAAGCAGTACTCCAGAAACTATATATTATACACTAGGAAAGGTTAAAAGGCACAGGAAGGTCTCCAAAAGAAATTTATCTGCTGAATTTTGGACTAAAACTCTAAGAAACTGGATGCAAAGGTAAGATATAACTTGAACCTCTGCGGGATGTACACAAATGTAAGAAAGGCAGCCTAAGTTTGTCTGTAAATCTGTAAATGTGTAACTGGGTCTTACCTTTGAAAGTCAAGTGTGAAGTAGACCTTCCAGCTGAATGAACTGTAGACCACCTCCACACACGTTTGCAGAGATCAAAGTGACTGAGACAGTAATGATGAGTATGTCTACAGCTTGTGTCTTTAACATGAATACCCAACATTGCAGATGTAGACCTGCTGTGTAAGAAGGAATTTCCTACAGCACTGTACCTTGAAAGCAATAAACTCAGAAGCATTTACACATTACACAGTTTTATATGCTTGGCATAACAAATTGTTCACAGAACACAGAAGAATGACAACTTGAGACTGGGCACACATTGTTGTTGAGAAAATAAATCAATGGTTTACTCATTCAAGCCCACCTCAAGTCCTCTTGAAGTGAATACAATGCAACATTCCTGAGAGTCCTGCCAAAAACACATATCCACTATATAAAGACAGATGTAAACTGCGTGTATCACAGTGCAGCCTTGCTCACTGTTTATGTTCAGGAGTTATACTAATGAGTCTTGGAATTCAGTGTAAAACTATTCCTAAGTAAGCCTGTGCATAAAAGCATTTTGAAAATGGTGGAACAATTGATCATGAAAGCATAGTAATCTTATGGCTTTACAGAGATCAGAACATGTCTGTTTGCTGGCAAAATATGGAGGCAAAATGGTGAATATGTTATCATGCCTGAGCTAAACTGTACAAATTGAGAACCTCCCTGAAGGCATTCGTTACCATATGTGCATATTTATTCATACACCACACGAGTTTGGTTACACAATGATGGATGAAGGTAATTACTTTTTCTGATCCTGTTTAACCTGATTCTAACGCATATCTAATTGCAGGGAACACAAAGGAAATCAAGTCAATCTGGCTTAAGTGATATCATACCAAGTATTGTTTGTTCTCCACATACAAAGGATGGACCAAGGCAGACAGAATGTGTCATAAAGTCCAAGCATGTCACCATGTCCCTTACATAAATAATCATCTTCATCTGCGTATACTACAAGTGTTTTTGGTGATCCTTTCTCTTTGACCCTGTCCAGTTTCAGTCTATTTTGCTGAAAATCCTTCATTGTAAGACATTTACTTTAGCATAATTGTAAGACATTTACTTTAGCATATTGTTTTAATGACACTTTTTGTGTGATCTTTAAATTGGGTTACAGAATACACACAGGAAAAAAAAGTTAAAGTCTATTTCACTCTGAGCCTGGCAGTACAATGCTCAAACTTTTTCCTATTTCATATTTCGACAGTGTCATTACTGCAACGGTTTAGATTTCTCAGGGTCAAGAGGGAATATCTGCTTCACAAATGTAATTACGAGTTATCATTCACAGTAAATGTTGAGTAAATCGTGCACTGTCTGAAAAAAACTTATTCAACTTCAGGGTCAGATTTTGACAGTGGATTGAAGTCTTACAAAGGAAATCAATAAATAACTGAAAGCGTGCATGATTGCAGTTCTGGGCAGAGCAATGCACATTCTATTATACCATTAAAAGTGAATACTGGTACATTACAGCGTCTACAATATTGTTATGTGGCTACTTGTCTCAAGTGAAACGTAGAGCTTATTATCTGAATATAGCATGCTGAAACTGAAATTTGGCAAAGTCAGAAGCTTGACAGGCCTAATTTATAACAGAAACATCATTAATATATCAAGCAGACCATATATAAAATGTGTTTTTCTTAATCATGTATAAATAATAAATAACTAAGCAATATACAACATGCTTAATACAACAAACCATGTGCTGCAATATGATATCAGAGCAATGTAGTTTTATGGAGAATTTATTGCAGGGATTGCCCTGACAGAAAAATGTAGCTGCTTGTCCAGAGGTCTGCCCCTTAGTTAACATGTAACTAGGATTTCAATTGTTTTCTGTTATGGTTTGGCACAATTTATTACAATAAAAAACATTCTTGACTGTGGGACTGGCAATTTTTGAAACACTTAAAACCAAATACTCTACTATGCAACCCTTCTTTGACCTCCATATAAATGTTTTTCCTGCATAATGGTTATGGTAAATCAGAGAATGAGGTAAAACTGAAACAATTATTTAACGTGTTTAAACAAATCTACATTGTAGTTCATAAACAGTGCCGCAATATTGCAGTGCCCTACACCCTAATGTGAAGTACTACAAGAGCCCGCATTTTCAAACCATGTTCTACTATAAAGCTGCTGGCAGGATTTAATTTAGAAATTTAGTTTTCATGCTGTGCCATGTGAAGCTTAATTACTGGTTTTCCTGAAAACTTTGTGATATGCCAGTGCAAGCATAGCAATGTTTATATGCTGTGCACTGAATTCAACTGAGGTGTCATTTTTACATAGGCTGTGCCATACTGACAGCCTTCCTAGTGTGTACTGCATTAGCTCTGTGTACCTGATACACATACAAAACATAGAGGAGACAAAGTTTTATAAAAAATGACAGCCATCTTTGGAGTCTCATGTATTGAGTAAAGAGAATTCTACTCTTACTAATGCTACTACTATTATTACTACTACTACTACTATACTAATAATAATAATAATAATAACAAAATGTGCGCATGCTCTAATCTATTAATAACTGTAATAAAGCTTCAACAGCTGCCCCATATAACTGATATTACCAGGAGGAAAACCTGATAACTTTTTAATGATTATGCAAGATTTCAAACAAACCTGCTGTCTGCTAATTCACAGCCCCTTAAAAGGCTTTACTAAGGCAAACCCACTTTAATGTCAAAAAGGCTATTTCCTCACACCAGCAGCATTTCGAGGGTTTTAAATTTATAAATGATATATATTTAATTAATTCTTCTGGTGAGTCATCCAGAAACGGCAACAGATTTATTTAAACGGAAATTTGTCAAGAGATCAAAAAACAGCGACAGCTGTGAGGGACTGAAAAACAGAACTAGCTAAAAGCAGTGCGCTGTATCGCAACTCTGCGGGTGCGGGTCAACATTTGCACTGATGCTTTAAAACTAAAAACCTGCTTTAAAGAAAAAGAATCTTCTAAAATATCAGCCCTTGCTTTAAAAGTCACTAATAATAACATGACATAAACCTAAAATATATATTTTCACCAACAAATTTGTCAAATGAAAATTGTCCGTGTTTATTTTTCTCTCTAATTTATCTCTTCTTTAATTTCTTTTTAATTTATCTCTGCACTTGCTAGCCAGTCAGCAAAAAAGCAGAGCTCTGGCATACAGAAAGCCCTGTTCATGAAATATGCTCATGCTTATTTTGAGAAATGTCTCAAATGGATAAGCTAACCTTACTCACATGATGACTGTCATGTCACCTGCTACCAGCCAGACATCATCACACCCCCTCACTCAGCCACCCAATCATCCTGCTTACAATAATGTTGGGACAATATTCAGCACACCTGTTGCCATTTAACGAAGCTTCATTCAGTCCTCTACATAACCAGCCAGATTGTGGCAACTTGTTGTGAAAGGCTGAGTCATGTGAGAGATCCTGAGGGTTGTTTTCCTGAGCCTCATCTGTTGTAATCCTTCTTCCCTGTACTGTACATGACCTGCCTTCATATTATTGTCGGGTGTTGGTCATGAATAGACCTTCCAGAACAATTACCTCTTTGGCAGGATTAACTACAATCATACATGAACTGCAATTACAACTGACGGTTTAATTTTCTTACTCAAGTCTACCAATAAATGCTGTTGTTGAATCCCCCAGGTCTGTGTTTTTATGTAGTTTATGTATTAACCTATATATTCAAAACTAAAAACATTTCTGGGATGTTTTTTGACTGAATAATGAGAATTGCTTTTTTAAGTACTATATACATTTATGAAGGCATGTACCAATGTATAAAATTGGTAACATATACAAGAAATTGCAAAAGGAAAGAAAATGTATACAGAACAACTAAAAAAAGAAAAAAGTAACAGTGCTCCAGAAGACTGAGATGTTGTGTTGCTTTTTTGTAGTACTGATACATCCAAGGATGGCACAGCAGGGTTGGGTCTCCTTGGCAATGCAGCTGACCTGATATCTGGGCCCTCCATGGAATCTTTCCTTGTAGACAGGTTTAAAGTTTTTTGATGTATGAAAAATGCTCTTGGGATGCAGTTGTGTAGTCAGCAGATTTTGTGCAGCCTCCCCATGATGTGTTATGGTTTTGCAGTTAAGTGGCAGTTAACCTGTCTGGCCTTGTCGGTTCATCTGAATGAAGGCCAACTTAGATGTTGACTAACCACTGATTGGCTGACCTTCACCTTTATCACTGCAAGGGTCCTGGAAGGATTTACTCAGACCTGTGTTGCACCACAAGATGTGATCGATGAATTGTAAAAGGAAATGAAATTGTTACTTTTATAAGAAGTACATACTACAACACAGAGGTGATTCAATCTTTTTCTTTTTTGGTTTTTTTATTTGTTACAGCTTCAAGCTAACTTCTTGCTTACCTGCTCAAGCAATGTAGATAGCTGTTGCAAAAACTGAATAATTTATAGATGTTTTTGTGATTACAGATAGATAGCCACAAGTATACTGGTGTTTGTCAGCAAATATTGGGCAACTTTTAAAACATTGACCTTTTTGTACTTTTATGCAGTCTGTGTAATGTGTAGATCAAAGAACTGAATATGAATGCTTATTGACAAAACAGAAAGCCTTTTGGGCCCCAGATCATTGTTCAACATTTCTTTGGGGTGATATTTAGTAAAGGTTCTTCTGAACATTCTGAGCAAGTATGTTTGAATTCAGTTTGTTGGTTATCGTGTTTCCTGTATTTATATATGTATTTCTATTTGTTTTTGTCAATTAAACACTAATAAAAAAATTAAATAATCAATATTAACATTAAAAAAATTTAAAATGAACTAAAAAAAACATGTACTATCATAGATAAAAAAGTATCTGCTAGAGGTATACTGTATTGGTAGAGTGTATGATTTTTCTATGTTAATTGGGCAAAGTGTATCTAACAAACTTGCTATAAGTACATAGGTTAGCTAAAGACAGAATACACAATCTTAAAACACATTTGTTTGGGTGAAATTCCTCAAGACTGAACATTGATTTATAGTCTTTACTGTTAAAAAAAGACATGAATCTCCTGCATTGCCTGGAATTTTAAAATATCTGACTGAAAATCTGAATATTTTAATATGGCCAACAGTATTTAAATAGATCGATCCTTGTTTGCTGAGATATAAAAAATGCTTGTCAATTTTGCAAAAGCTCTCACCAGGCTTTAAAGCTATGAGAAATGGGGAGAAACTTGTGAAGACAGGAGTAAATACAAAAGTGCCCTGTAATAAATTATAAATGAGGTATAACAGCAGAAACACATCATACTTTCTCATGAAGGACCAATTACAGACTCACAAAATCCAATAAACAAACTTTAATGAAATACAAATCTGAACAGCCATCATTTCTGCCCAGAGACGTAACCCTGACCCACAGCTTATAAAAGCACCAGGTGCTACCTCAGCTTTCTTAACGAGGAAAGCTGCACCTGGCTGCTGCAGTCTCATTAAGAGTACAACACCAGATAATTCTGTTTTTAAACACCTCATGGTGAACACTTATAAACAAAATAAAAAAATAAATACAGGGGACTTCACACTGTCCTTTCTTTGCTTTGACAAGTGAAACGAAAATAAAATGTTTTACCATGTTTAAAATTGTAATTATATGAAATGCTTATTAAAAACTATTCAAATCAGTGCAAAAAAAACTGAAAATTCTGACACTTAAGACATGGTCAGTGTTGGCATTCTTTACTAGTGTCTTTAGTACCATGCAAACCTTTGTTTATATGGTTGTTAAACCTAAACCTACCCCTTTTCCACATGCAATTCTCATCCAGTATTTCTCTGTTCTTAACTCTAGGGAACGTTATAAATTGTAGGAAATTATAGAATAAGCTGAATACATTTGAAATAACCTTTTTTTTCATCTGAATCATACATCTGATTGAACAGATTATTCTGACAACAACATATAGCTGATAACAGACTTGCTCTACTTCTCTCTTGCATCTATTAGGATTGCAAAGAAGACACAGCAGAGATTCAATTCAAGAGACAGTGCTGTAAATGTAATATCAGAGCACATCACCATCTCGTTTTTTTAAATCTCACGTACAAATCAGCCAAACTTCCAAAGCAATTCTCTGGAAGGTCCAGAAGGAATACCTCTGGGGTCAAATGACAACATGTACATTTTACAGAAAAAAATATTTAATCGAGCAGCCAAAAGAGTTGTCAAATCCTAATCAGATCTGGGATCAGTATACAAATAGATGTGAAGAAAAAGTGTATAGTAAGTCTTGAAAATCATCTTATAAGAGCATTGGTCCTCCTGTTTACACAGTGAGAATGTAAAAAGGTTTCTGACCAGCTACCTGCACAGTACCAGAGTTACACAACTGATTTCTGGATAGACTGTGGATTCATTGCTTTGGTCCAAATTACAGTTAACCGGAAATTTAAATTTGTTGATTCAAATGAATGCATTTGATTTAGCTGGTGATTTCTTATTTTAGGTTAACATGTAGTCCAGCATAAGTCCTACATTTTTGATGTGTTCTGAGCATAAACTGAGCTATGATGAACATACACATACACATTTCCTTTGAGGATATAGGTCTGGAAATTTTATCAATCAAACAAAATCAGTTGGCTTTAATTATGTCCCCTACAAACTTTTACTTAGAAATGTTTTGCACATTGCTCCTATTTTATTATATTTGTGCCTCAGTATTCTCACTTTTTGCTAGCCTGCATAACTTGAAAATAAGGATCCTGTAATAAAACACAGATGCTTAGTTTTTTTCAAAAGCTTTATCTCATAAACTTGTAGATGTTCTCCACATAATCTCTTTGGACCAGACTGCTTTAAAAAGATCATACCTTCTTCAACATAATTATGTTCTTTAGGCAACTCAACTTACCCCTTTTATTACCTCCAGAATACCAAGGATGCAATCAATAATGTAATATTTGTGACTTTAGAAATATATGTCTAGTCTTGTTTTTCTGTAGGAAACTTTATCAACCTTATATAGTATAAACATGTTGTATTATACAGATAAACAGGGTAGGTTAAGCTGTTTCACATCTGTCAACCACCTTCTCTTCGTTAACATTGTTATATGCTGGATATAAACTTTGTAGGTACAGCACATAGTAATGTTTTGCTTTTTTTGATACTCATAACTTTTCTCCTAGATGTGGAAGAGTGGTGCATGTAGATGATTTCCTCAAAGGCCTCACCAGGTGACAAAGTAATGATGGCAGGACTTTGTGAAACATTCACTCTGCATAGAATATTGCAGATGTTCACATGGGCTGTTACAAACATGCAATAATACTGAAGAACATATTTATTTATAATACCTCTAATTAGTGTAACCAGTACTACTATTTCTCCTATAATATAGTTTATCCATCCATCCATCCATTATCTTAACCGCTTATTCCTGGTGAGGGTCACGGGGAAACCTGGAGCCCATCCCAG
>JABJVR010002829.1:0-10999 GCA_025773905.1 Chitala chitala
CCCCCCCCTCCTCCCGCTTCCCCCCCCCCCCCCCCCCCCCCCCCCCCCCCCCCCCCCCCCCCCCCCCCCCCCCCCCCCCCCCCCCCCCATTGGTTACGGAAGTGGGGTTGCAACTTCATGGGTTGCCAGTGAGTCTGCCGTAGTTCCTTTTGACATGGTACTTAATGGTACTGAAAAAGTTAATGACCAAAAAAAGATAAAGACCAAAAAAACTTGTGAAATTGAAAGTTCCTTTAACTATGCAACTGTAGTTATTCTATTTCTAAAAGCAAATAAACTGTACATTCTCAGATGGTTTACTTTATTGGCATGGTGGCGTGGTGGTTAGCACCGTCGCCTCACACTGCCAGGCCTGGGGTTTGATTCCCGCCTTGGACCTGTGTGCATTTGTGTGTATTCCCTGTGTTTGGTGGGATTCCTCCAGTTTTCTCCCATGGTCCAAAGACATGCAGGTTAGGTTGACTGGTGTTTGCAAATGGTGTGTGTGCCCTGTGGTAGGTTGGCACCCTGCCCAGGGAATGGGATGGGATAAGGTGGTGTAGCGAATGGATGGTGTACTTGTATAATGTTGTACAAGAACATATGTCAAATGCTATTTGAACATTGTCTCACAAGGTGTCAACATGGTGGGTGGATTTCTGATTACTGGGACAGTGTGCAGCAAAGAAGTGAGAGAATTCTGTGAACATGTGTGGATGTACAGCAGCAAATGGATTAAAGTGCATGGCTTTACTGAACAATGTCGTCTTTGCCTTTTACATACGCGATACTTCTCAGCTTCAACTTCCAGTATCTGTTTTGCATTAAAACCAGTTTGTAGCACCACTAGTCGTTCATGAACTGTATTTTAAACACAACCGCTATAGTCACTTTCCCACAGTGTGCCGAAACCCTTTTAACATAAAAGAACACATGCGTTCAGTTAGAGGTGTTTATTGCAAAGAGGATTGTTTTACCCTAAGGTTAAGTGATATCCATGGCTCAGCCATGTGCAGGAAGGTGTCTGACGTTTGTAACGAGAGCCGTGGAGTAACGTGACTGAGGATGGCTGCTTCTTTGCAGTCTGTAGAACCTTTATACATGGTTATGATAGGTCTGTTATTACAGCTAACAAACTTATTCAAGGTAAGAATCTATTTTCATTGCACATACAGTAACCAAATAGTGTTCAACAGCACTCCAACCAATAATACAACATTTGCAATACGGGGGGGCCAACAATGACACAGAAACTGACCTGGGGAACATTCAGACAGAAACAGTACATCGATACCAATAAAAGTTTTCCGATGTAAACATATTTATATGACACTTAAACATTCACTTAACAGAACCAAAATAGCACTGCCTATTAATTTTTTAAGTCAATGTTTTCTTTAGCTTTAATAATTTTTTATTCTCATTAATGGTTTTGTTAGGGGGGCGGTGTTCCCCCCTGCCGCTGCCACTGACATGAGTACATGAGTCATGCCCTGGGTGAGATGGACCTTTGGTCGTGCAGCACTACCTGTTGTGGACTTCTTACAAATGTGGCCATTTCTCAGCACTGATGCATTCTGCTCACTCAACCGCCTTTTCCAAGTTTCCCTGATCGGCAGCAGTCCGGCCAGCAGGCTGACCTCTCTCCACTGCTTTGATGGAATCTCGAGAAGCTATTGTGGTAATTCAGTCCTTTTCAGTTTCCTTAAGAAGAGTCATTGTTACATCTTTTTGACAAGATTTGTGTTCTTCATACAGGAAGGCAAGTTATGTGATAATGCCGGTTTGTCTGTGTCACTCCTGTCTTCACAGTGGCTGAAGCACTGCCAAAGGGACACAGGCACACTAGCTGGTATAATGGCTCCCTGATGTGGTTTTCTTTTGCCAATTCACCAGAAAAGCAGTGGCGTTTAGCTCTGTGAGTGGGTATCGATTTTCATGGCAGCGAGGGTATTTGCTTGACCTCTGCTTTTGAAATGTTTTAGTAAAGACAGTATTACAATGGTACATTATCTTAGACGTGTTTGTACATTATGGACAATAGCGCCATCTAGTGGCGCCTCGCTTCTTAAATAGCGCATCTGTATATGTTAATTGTTAGCTTAACTGAGCGTTGGAGACGCACAACGTGAAGACACACTGGTGCAAAACTGTGTTAGGGCTTAAATACGAGCAGACAGTGACGTTTGAATTTCCTTTTCAATGTATGGACACCAGGAAAAGTAAACACGGGACAAAAGTGTTAGTACGAACTGTTGCATTGGTACCGCATGGAGATGGCATATTACTTACTATATACTGTTACATTTACATATTTATTTAGCACACGCCTTTGTCCAAACCGACTTACAATTAATAAGAGTACAGGTGCATGTTAAAAACGAGGCCAATGTGGTCAGCATTAATTGTTTAATTAGTAGTAATTCATCTTTAACTATATTTCTTTTTTATTTACGCTTTACCGATAGTGCAGAAGCTTAAATGCATAAATGGGTCAGTTAATAATATTTTATAATACTGTTAATAATACGCATCATCTGCAGGTAATACAATCACAAGAGCACAAGTCAGTCACAGACCCCCACTCTGTACCCGTCCGTCCAATTAACATCTGATAGGTGCACTATTTAGTACTGCGAACTGGTCGTGATCTTGTGGTTGTCCCGATACTCTCGTTAATAATAATAATAATAATAATAATAATAATAATAATAAACAACAACAATGAAATGCAATTTAACCATTTGTAAAGTGTAAAGGTATTTTTGCTGAAAACGGTTGTATTACCTTTCCGTCCACCAAGGGGAGCCCGTGCTACAGAAACATGTATTTGAGTGTATGAATTGGTTCAGTCATGCCGTTCGTCTTTCTCATTGACTCGTGAAATGAATGGAACCAATATTGGCATTTAAAATGGCATCTTTGTGGCATGTTCTAAGGTCCAGGGTGAGGAAAGCACTTCAGGTGCCAGGGACAGATTGCCTGTTCAGTTTAACTTCCTGGTTTGATGTTATTGGTAATGTTTTGATTTTTTTGAGGCTTTTAGATTACAATTAACTCTGAAAAATGAAAGTGCAGGTTAAATGAGCCCTATATATTTCCTTTTCACAGATTTGCAGGCAGCAGAGTCCAGCTGTTGGACCTTTATAATGTATCCAGCTATACAGTATAGTTCACATTGGATAAAAGCATCAGTTTATCCCTGAAATACTCATAGTGTATTACATAACGTGTTAATTACATTTTTTCTGTTCACTCTCAGTGCCAAACAACAGGTCCAAACCAGAATGTCGGGCTAAACAGTTTATCGTGTAACACACTGCGCTGCATCAGTGTGTGTGTGTTTTCCAGCCGACTGATGTGATGTGTGTTAATTCGGCTGTGACTGAATCCTCCCTCTGATGTGCAGCAGGTCGCTGTGGATTGTAATCATTCGGCTCATGATCAGCATAAAATTTCTCCCGTCAACAGACATATGATATGAATCGTAATTTCAATTTGCAGTAAATTTTTTTTTTAGTCTGTGTAACTCCAATATGAAGTCTGTTAATATCACAGTGCATGAGAATTCACCAGTGCTACTGTGTTCAGTGTGTTTCATGTAAAAAAAATAGACAAAAGGTTCATTTGAACCCAAAGAGTTTTAGTGTTTTTGAAAAACTATTTAGCAGTTTAAGAAAAGATTATGCCTGACGATGCACCGGGGACTGTGGATGCTCTGGCCGACTTTATCTCCATGTCTGCAACAGAAGAACCGATAATGTTGTACATGCAGTGATGCTTCACGAAATGCCTGGTCTGTAAAAACTACAACCATATGCCCTGTGAGGTTTAAATATACAGGCCAGAGGGTATTTGTGAATATATCATACATAAACAGTGTTTATGGACATGGTTTAGGAAAGCACATGTAAAGCCAGAATGTGGCCAGCTTTTACTGTTCTTTAAACAGACGTCCTCGTCATTATTTCAGCATATTTCAGTTCAGATTTCTTCTGAGTTCATAATAAGTATGGGTTTAATGTTTTACAGCAGTTACATACAGGGCGACTCTGGCTTTTTGGAGAATGTGCAGAAGTTATATGTAGAATAGCAGAGGACAGTGGTGTGTAGACGCACGCTCTGCGGTTACCATGTGTCACCACGAACAGGCCTGGGATGTCTCTTCTCCCTCCTCTTCCTCACCTTCCTCCTGCAGGGGCCGGTCAGGCACGGACGCCTTTCCTGTTGGAGAGGTGTGGTTAGGTCACCTTGGTCAGATGTCCCACTTCTCTATTTCACACATTGTCTGTTCGAAAGATAGCAAACCTGCTCTTATTCTTTGTTTCCCGTTTAACAAATTTCTGTTTGTGCATAAACAAAAAATGCCTACTGCACAAAACTGTTTCACTAGAAATGTTTTTCTTGCATATTGACAAAAATCAGCGGCACAGAGGGCATTAGTAAGTCTTAAACGGCATAAGTAAATAAGGTTCCACAAAACAGCTACAGTACAGCATGTTTACCAGCTAACAGAGAAGTTGCTTCTGTGTGGAACTCTTCTCTTTAGCTTAGTAGACCAGTCCCCTTGCCTGTGACAAGGTGACCAACGCTGGTACTGTCCAAACATGGGTACCAGAATGAAAAGGCAAGATAGAGCTCACTTACTGCCCCCACACAAGTCACCGGCTTTCTTTCTATGACCCATTGTGTTGCTCCATTCTCAGGTTCAAAATGACACTTAGTAATTTCGTTAGTTCAGAGTAAATGTTGTGTTTGATTTAGTGATATAATTGTGCCATAAAAGCTTTAAGGAAAACGACCTGCTGACTCGGGGGCGTGTCTTCGGACAACAAGCCGGTGTGATCCATTGTCAGGGGAACTTATTATTTTAAATGCTTTTTACAACACGTTTGTTCCAAGACAGTTAATGGGAAAGATGAACCAAAAAAAGCTAATAGATATTAAAATTAAATACAGATGACTACGGAGAAGAGGAACCAGAAACTCCAGCATGGAGGGTAAAAAATTGTCAGGGTCCAAGGTCAGGTTGCTGCCCAATTTCTATAGACGTGCTAATGTTATGAAAAAAGAATCAAGCACGATTATAAACGTCAGTTTGAAGTGAGCCCATGTGACAGGTCTAGCTGTACATCTCTGTAGGCTGACAGCTGCATCCACGGTTCTACACCGAGCTCCACAGAAGTTACTTGGCATCCTGTTAAGATGGCGGAGATACTGCGCACCAGGCAGACGCCTGAGGACGACGACGGTAAAGATGGGTCAATATAGTGGTACAAACGCAGAAAACACAAGGGCACCCTTTCCTTAAATATGAGATATTACAAGTTAACTCAAAAGAGCTATGTCCAGTGACAGGGAGAAATTACATTTTAGACACAGCGGGAATGTTCTGTGAACGTGAGGATTTAGGTGTATGCACACAGCGTGGACATCCTCTGAATGTCCAAAGGAACATGCAACTGCTGACTTGTGGAGGTATGAACGTGAGTTTCTATGGACACACACACACACACACGCACGCACGCACACGCACACACACACACACACACACACACACACACAGTACGCTTGTTCTCTGCTCTTGGGGGGGGGGGGGTCCTGTGGTTCTAGGACTTGTGTAACTTGAGCTCTTCTCACTGTTTTCTCACTGCTGCCCCCAGCCAGCCCCCCCCCAGGCCACCACAGACACGGTGAGTGAGCTCTTCTGAAATGAAACCCGACCCGGGGGATAAACATTCCCGGCACATGGAGAGGAGTGGTCAGGGGCCGGGAAACGTCACACATCCCAAAGTTCACATTTAGGATATAAGAGAGGGACGCGCCTCTGAATCTCACCGACTCTGCGGTTTTAAGCCCTACTGCCTCCGAAAGGCCAGCAGCCCATTGATTTGCGTTGCTCCTGCAATAAAGCTAACAAAGTTATTTGAAATTACCGTGCAGAAAGGCAGGGTGGCACGGTGTTGCAAAAGCGATTTGTAAGGATTATGCTGCAAAATCAAACTAATGTTCAAAGATGGAAATGCTGAAGTCAGTGGAGATTTTTATTCATATTCCAATATAGAAGCCAGTACTCTGTGTTATGCTGACTGCATTACAGACTAACGCTGATATTCATATTGAAGAGAAAACTGTGAGGAATGTTTTTTATTAAAATATACTTGTAATAGGATTAATGGAGAAGACAGATCTCTCTGGGACATAAGGGAGGACGTCTTCTGCTAAGGTGAGCTGCCCGTCTACAAATGATCCAACTACTGAATCATCAGCTGTGTCTCATGGAGCGTTTACTGAAATGTTTCTGAGGAGGGCACTAAAGCACCCCCGCGATTTTCAGCTCTGTGCAAACTCTGAAGTCGAGTCAGCAGCTGCGTTGTTCAGACCGCCGGATGGAGAACCTGTAACTGTTTGGTGGCAAAGTTGAGAGAGAAGGGGCAAATATCACATTTGATTCTGTTTTTTTTTTTTTGGTGGGTCTTGTCTCAGTAGAACCGTGGGTACCTAACTAGTGTTGAATGTACCGGTGTTGATATAGTGCCTTCAGTACTGACACCCGGGGGCGATTCAGGGACTCTGAGGGCCCTAGGGAAAATGCACTAAGGGGATTTTTTCAGATTTGTCATTGCAATATGCACTATGCAATCAACTGCCCTCAAAACCCCCCCAGCTAGGGGCCCCAGGTAATGTGCCTGCCATGCCTGTCCAATCACAGCACCTCTGCTGACAGCTGTTTTATGCTACCTTTAACACGAGTAACATACACTATATAACAGCCTGAGCACTGAACAGCGCTGTTATTAGCAGCTATTACCCATCGCTGTGCAGTTCGTCTTACATTGAATGCACTCAATTTGACACTTCGTGCATATAGCTGTCTTTAACCTACCTTCTTCCTACGCCTAGTTTTTGCAGTATTAATAAATTGGAGTCCTTCATGAGTGCAGAATAACTCGCACAGTTGTTGCAGATGGACAACAGGTCGTTTTCACTGTAGCCCTGTTATCTGCCAACCACGTACCCTGGCATCAGTCTCCCTTTGGCGGAGGTCACAGCGGTTTGTTTTAGCTCCCACGTAGAGTATTTACTCTCAGTGTTTACTCAGCTTCTCACAGGTCGGAGCTCCAGCCAATAGCAACATTTCTTTTTTATCCCTTCCAAGAGGCCTGAGGTTGAGTGTGCACCGGGGGCTGTCCCGAGAGGCCGGAGCCTGCTCGCCATGGGGGGCGTGCCCCATACCTGGCTCAGGGCCCTAGCCCTGCTGGTTCTTCTCCAGGGCATCACCCCCTTCGCACCCCGCAACACCAGCCTGCTGCAGGAGGTTCTGCAGAAGTCCTCTGTCCTGGCTGGCGTGGGGGTGGCGCTGAGGCCGAGGGAGAGGAGGGCCATTACAGAGGACGACATGCGGCTCATCTTAGACCTTCACAACAAGCTCCGGGGCCAAGTCTACCCACAAGCCTCCAACATGGAGTACATGGTGAGGGCGCTCAACAGTGGACCTTCTCACACAGCCAAAACAGCAGGACGGGGCGATTTGCAGACTTGACAGTTTTGTGCACATCTCACCAGCTGCACCCCTGTGAAGTAACGGCAGGCTTTTGGCACGTTGCAGGTGTGGGACGCAGAGCTGGAGCGGAGTGCGGAAGCCTGGGCCTATGGGTGCCGCTGGGAGCACGGACCTGCGAGTCTCATGGGTCACATCGGACAGAATCTGGGCACCCATTGGGGCAGGTGGGTCAGGATAAGGGTGGATAAGAGAGCAGGGGTACATGGTGCCAGGGCAGTCTGGCTGACCAATGGACCATAGAATAGGGTTGGTACTTTGAGTAGCCCAGAGACTACGGGTGTTACGATAGTCTGTACTAGGAATGGCCACAGAGAACAGCCATTTATCTGGGTGGATTGGGCTAAGAAAGGACGCAAAGTTGGGAAAACCTTCAATCAGGAGCAGACCACAGCCTCCTAGCTTATGAATTGTTAGAACTGGTTAAAAATTTATTTGACAACTGGCTAAAGCATGGTGCCTCTGTCAGGGACCGCCCACCCACCTTCCACGTTCAAGCATGGTACGACGAGGTGAGGTACTACTCATATCCCTACCCCCAGGAGTGCAACCCACACTGCCCCTTCCGGTGCTCGGGGCCGGTATGCACCCACTACACGCAGGTAAACGTCCTCCACGCCCAGGTGAACGGCTGCATGTGCACGCAAACAGGAACAGTATGTGATCAGATCTAATCAAACCCCTCTTTTGGTGTACTTAACACAACAAAATATCAATTCATAGGCAAGGTTAGGGTCACATGACTTCTGGAGTTTATCCCAGGCATCATGGGACACAGTTCATGGTGCACCATGGGTAGAGCAACAAGCTAATCACATGGAACACACAAGATCTCTATTACTTTAATCTACACCTTTATATAACCCTCACATACAGGTGTGTGATGGAAGGACAGGCAGCGATTTGGCACAGACGGTGAGCACATGTTGTGTGGCTGTTGACTGTAGATGGTGTGGGCCACCACGAACAGGATTGGCTGTGCCATCAACGTATGCTACAACATGAACGTGTGGGGCATGATCTGGACCAAAGCTGTGTACCTTGTTTGCAACTATTCGCCGCCGTGAGTGCCCTCGCTCCCTCATTATTCGGTGCATAAAGTAGAGTGAAAATGTGAGCCAGACACGTGACCAGGGATCATACATGTAGAGAAAACTCCTGTGTTGTTTCTGGACCTGTGGCCATATAGGGGCAACTGGTGGGGTCACGCCCCTTACAAACATGGACGTCCATGCTCAGCCTGCCCCTCCAGCTACGGCGGCGGCTGCCGAGATAACCTCTGCTTCAGTGGTAAGCATCTCTGCCTTTGAAATGTAAGGGAAAGTAACATCCCTGTTGTTCCATAACTGTAACACCAGACTTCCTGTAACAGATAACACAGCGATGCTGTTTAACTGAAGGTACAGTTCTCCAGCTTCTGTGATCTTACAGTAATTTAGATGTTAATATCACCCCCCGTCCCATGAACATGTTTTCAGGCAGTGGGGAGAACCAGCACTACACCCCAGTGGAGGAGAGCAACTATGTTGAGCCTGAGGTCCAAAGAGCCGATCAGCTTCCAGAGACAACGGCCCACCCACCAACAGCCCCCACACAGAGCAGGGGTGGAGACACGGTGTGGGACACACAACACATGTGTAAGATCATTTGTTCCTTGTACTTGGCCAAAGCACCACAAACATGATGAGCACCTTCTCGTCGTGATGAGCACCTTCTCGTCGTGATGAGCACGCTGTCCTCACTGCCCCTTTACATTTCACGGTCAGTTCTCTTTTCCAAATGTCTTCCCCAGCTCAGCAGGTGTCCTGTGAGACGAAGCTGCGAGACCAGTGTAAAGGAACAACCTGCAATCGGTACACAGAATGACATCACACTTACTTCAATGTGTGTGTTTTAAATACAGCAAACCCTCCATTTAAAACACTACTGCTGAAAGCCTTTGGGGTGAAATACAGCATATTGTACAATATACAGCACTGCCCAGAACACACATTTTACTAAGATGAAGAATATGTAGTCTTCGCTCACACTTTCTGTTTAACTTCCCGGTCACATGATGCAAAATTATTTAATCAATGTGTTGAGGCAGAGTGAGACCGAAGCGAAAGCACACCGTGCTCCTCCAAACTAGCGTGGCACGAAGCGCTCGCTGTTTAACACGTCATTTTTTGTTTGTTTATAATTTTTTAAAATTATTAACAAATGTGTTATTTTTTTGTCTGGTTCTTTCAATTCAAAATCTGTTGTATGGAGGTGCGTTAAATCGAGGGTTTACTGTTTACTGTTTACCTCACGCCCTTAAGCTCGTCTCTCCAGTAACGAGAAGCCTCACTCGCCCCCCTCTTGGCTTCGCTGTCTCAGGTATGAATGTCCACCTGGCTGTCTCCACCGTGGACTCAAGGTCATCGGGAGTGAATATTACGACATGGTAAGTTTTCTCAACCTCGCCAGCCTTCGCTTACGATTCCGAGGAGTCTGATTCTTCAGATAAATCCTGAGGAAGGGAGCAACGTGTCTGTTATAGATGAAACACTAACGGGATGCTGCTCCTAGGAGACAGGATATGGAGATGAAGTTAGGATTCTGATTGGCCTGTGCTTTGTGGTAAACAATATGTGGACTATAACAGACCACTCATAGAAACAGGCTGGATGTTTGGATATCAGGAATGTCAGTGGAATGTCAGTGGAATGTTAGTGGAATGTCAGTGGAATGTTAGTGGCTGCCTTGCAAACCACCCAAATGGTAACGCTCTCTGCTTTGTAGCAATCAAGCATCTGTGGAGCGGCTTTGCATGCAGGAGTGATAGATGACTACGGCGGCTGGCTGGACATCACCAGGCAGGGCAGGAAGGATGGCTTCAGCGCGTCTCGCAGACATGGGGTCCTCACGTCAGGGTGAGACGTCTCTCTGTACCTGCAATAGATACAGCGACGTCAACCTTATCTCTGTATTTATATTTAAATCTGTGCCACAGAAAATCCCAGAGCGCAAACGCCTTCACGGTGTCGAAGGTCCCAGGTGTGTCTCCTTTGTTGCTAACATCGGATCGGCTAATAGGTTAATGAATCGGGAATCGTGCTCACGAATGTTGACAATAAATTGTTTTTGTTTTTTTTTTTTTTAGTGAAGGCCATCACGTGTGAAACTACAGTTGCACAGTATTGCCCATTCAGAAAACCTGTTAGGCATTGTCCAAGGTAAAAACCACACAGGATCTTAGTTTTCATATGCCCATAATATCAAATTGTGTGGGAGACAGACACTGTGTGGACTGAGCCTTCTGATGAGTGCAGAGAGAGACACTGTGTGGACTGAGCCTTCTGATGAGTGCAGAGACACTGTGTGGACTGAGCCTTCTGATGAGTGCAGAGAGAGACACTGTGTGGACTGAGCCTTCTGATGAGTGCAGAGACACTGTGTGGACTGAGCCTTCTGATGAGTGCAGAGACATCGTGT
>JABJVR010002830.1:3898-16763 GCA_025773905.1 Chitala chitala
CCTGCAGCGACGCGCACGGACACGCACACAGACACACAAACGCCTGCAGCGACGCGCACGGACACGCACACAGACACACAAACGCCTGCAGCGACGCGCACGGACACGCACACAGACACCTGCAGTGACACGCACACAGGTACGCACACAAACGCCTGCAGCCACCCGCACGCGCGCACACAAGTACGCCTGCAGTGACACGCACGGACACGCACACAGGCATACACATGCACGGACACACACAAAAGCGTTAATGTTTATTTCTTAATTTTTTTTATCTATGTGTGTTTGTTGTTCATACTGTCTTTATTTGAATCTACCTCTTAGACCAAATGTTGAAGATGTATATTTTTTTTCTAACGTTTTTATTCTGATGTGAATTTTGTATGTAATTTGGTGTAACGATTCTTTAACATTTAAAAGATATAAATGAAACGCCCCACATGTTAAAAGCAAACCAGTTTAAATCTGCTTAATAAAGTACAATTCCCACAAAATACACTGTCCTTAGAACATCACAGACATTACTGTAATTATCACATAGGGATAAATATTTAAATATTGTACAGTTTTTTTCAGCTGTTTACACTTTTAGCACGTTGGTATGTGTTGCTTATAAATGAATGAGGGACAGGTAGTTGCCTAGGTTACTTGTGTCTTTTTCTGATTCCTTGTGTGTAGTATGGATGCCAACCCTGTACACACTCTGGGTTCTCATTAATGTTTAGGGTACCTGACAGTGCTTATACAGCCTCCAGCCTTCCTGTAGACATGGGGGACAGGATATGGCCTTCACTCAAGAGGATGTACAGAGCTACCTCAGTGTTGTGCCCACACAGAGGCGGGCTCATTAAACCTTCTCCTCTACCTTTACAGTTAGTGAGTTGTGTTAACACGACACCCACCTCGTGTTGGGAACCTACTTATTTTTTTTCCTCTTCCTTTTGGGTTTTTCTCTGTTGTCTTCAGGGGTTCTCTTTAGATATTTACAAAATATGATATGTCATCATGGCTTATTGTTGGGTGTCTTGGGGAAACTTTATAAAAGGAGCCATATTAAAATACAGGGAGTTAAACTAAATAAACAGCTGTCCAAAAGTTGGTCCCAGGATCAGGAATAAAAAATGAACTTTGAAAGAACTGATTTATTTATTTATTTTTTTTGTCCCTCATTTTTTGACAGGCTTCTGAATTGGAGGAGGACGTTCCAAATCCGCATGGAAAGAGAAGATGAGGTTGCGCACCTACGAGTTCTTGATGCTGGCTGCCATTGGCTGTATTGCTGTGTTTTTCTTCATTTTCACCTCTGATTTGCCTAATTTTGTTAGGCATGGCTGGATAGCGGAGGAGTCCGTTGTGACGCGCGGGTCTTGTGGCAGAAATGTGACCACGAAAGCAATAGTGGGTGTGAGAGGGGCCCGGGCCTACCTGGTGTCGGCCTACTTTGATGACCGTGTGACTCCTGCAGTGCTGCGCATTATCAGCATTGTGGACAGATCGGGCTGGCCTCAGCTGTTCTGCCACTTCTGTAATGGTTCGCATCTTATAGTCACAGTGGCCTCAGTCTCCGTGCACTCGGAACACTTTGGCTTTCCCTACGGCACAGCCGACATTAAGTGTGGGGTATCGTCAGAGGCCAAGTCTGCGTCCTTGGTCTCTGTCGTAGTGGGGGCAAGCCCAGACCCTGCTGCCCCCTTCCTCCGGATCCGCCCTGTGAAACGGGTGGAGTCATCAGCATACCCCCGCCAGTTCTCAGTATGCATCTCCACCCTGTTTGGGAATTACAGCAACGTCCTGCAGTTTGTACAGGCTGTGGAGATGTACCGGATCCTTGGGGCTCGTAAGGTGTTCATCTACAAGAGTGACTGCAGTCCACAGGTGCAGAGGGTGCTCGACTACTACTCTTCAGAAGGTCTGATGGACGTCATCGACTGGAACGTCCAGGAACATTTCAAAGTGTCTCACAGCTGGACCCCATCGATCAACCCCGGAGACCTGCATTACTATGGGCAGATTACCGCCCTGAATGACTGCGTCTACCGCAACATGCCCGAGAGTGTCTACGTGTTCCTCAATGACATAGACGAGGTTGTGGTTCCTATGTGGCATCGCGACTGGGCTGAAATGGTGCAGTACCTGTCCTTGCACCACCTTGGGGTGGAGACCTTCTTATTTGAGAATAGCGTGTTCCGCCACAACGTGTTCGGGGACGCCGACATGTTTGACCTCTGGGACCACAAGCTTGGGGTGAACATTTTGCGGCACGTTCACCGTGAGCCCTTCCGCTGGGGTGCCTTCAACGCGCGCAAGTTAATGGTGAACCCTCGAGCAGTGGAGTGGGCTTCTGTGCACAGGATAATCCATCAGAGGGGCTCTAAACTACTGGTGCCGAGCTCCTTGGCTCGACTTCACCACTGTAGGAGCAGAGATGACCTTGGGGTGCGCGAGGAGGACCTTGTCCGGGACACGACCCTCTGGAAGTACAACGCTTCTCTGATTAAAAATGTCAATGATGTCCTCAGACAAGTCATGGAGGCAACAGCTAAAATGTGACTTTGTGACCCCACCCTGAACACTGACTGCACTGTGAACTGCGAAACATCCTTTAGTTAAGTCTGTAATAAAAAATATCTTTATTATTTACTTTTATGTGTCCATTTTTTTCCTGTGTGATTACTACAGTGGTTTTGGGGCAAGTGAGCAGGAAGTGAGAAGTTCGGTGTAAATATTAACTTCACTGCCTTTTAAACTTTTGCTCCAGCTCTGAGTGTGACGTGTTTAAAACTAAACTCAAGACCTGTCTGTTCACTTTGTATTAGTTTGTATTTGTTACTCTGTGAAACTGCTTTAGCCAACCTCGGTTAAGTGCTATATAAATAAACATTAAGTTGTTAAACATTAACTTGAGGTATCGTGATGTCAATCAAGATTTCTGTTCGTGCTGTAAAAATGGAATGGGAAGTGTTATGACGCACGTTTGCGCATGTTGAAGTTCTGCGGTTATCATTAACATGGGGAACTTCCCAATGTTGGTTACTCAGTAAAGCCCCTTAACCAGGGCAGTCTGCGCTGTTTGCTTGATCACAAGCAAAACAACACGAAAAAATAGTTTAGAGAGGCAGTTTCTGAAAGCTGCGACCTACATTATTAGAACTCAATATCCAGACTAGCCTGCGACGCGCACGAGTACAGAAAATGTAACTCGCGACTTTTTCTACATGACAATAGAGGTCGCTGTTTCCTCATATTCAAATTGTGCAAAAACTAGAAAAATGTCTTGATTGTTTTGCACGCGCTTTATAGAACACAGAAGTAACCGATCAACGATAACGGTACTGTATACAGTACCAGTAAAAACATGAGTACATCTGTCTTTTCGTGTTATCTTTTAAACTGCAAAATACTCGATTACGGACACTTTCAGTATATGCAGTATGTGCTTATATGTTAACCAAAAGTTTACTTCAGCCAAGAACTGAAATGTAGAACATTGTTTAATTTAATGAAAGCAGGGGGATTTCAGTTGGAAACACGGGTCAGTTAAACTGTAAAGTACATGTCAGAGCTCAGTTTGTTATGCTGTCCCTAAGTCAATGGATGCATGACTGCTGTTCTTTTTGTGAATCCAGAATTTAGATGCAATTTTAAATACTCTTGAACACAGACTTGATGCTCTGTTTTGGTTTTTATAATTCTTGACGTTTTTTCATTTTCAAATATTCTTAAGTATTTACAGAAACATATGACTGTTTTTACTGTCGCTGTCGCCTGATGGTATACACGAGTGTTCATAAAATGCCAGCATTAAAGCAGGTATAAAAACACCAGAGGGCAGGAATGAACCATCTTTACATTTATTCATTTAGCAGACACTTTTATCCAAAGCGACTTGCAACATTTCACATACGTGTTACAAAGAGCTAGCGCGCTGGGTGTTTTGCTCAAGGACACACCTGGTGGCTGGGCTGGGCTTCGAACCGAGAGACTTCTGAATCCCAGCCTGATGTTCCACCCATTGGGCCACCAGACTTTGCTTGTACAGTGTGAGTGGGGTAATGGGGGGGGTCAGCGTAGTGACAGCAGACAGTAGACGTGCACTGGTAATGATTATCCTCTCTGTCCTGCTGGTCCTGATGCTGATGTCGCAGCATCACAACCTGCTGTGTGGTCTGTCCTGCTGGTCCCGATGCTGATGATGTAGGCTCATGGGTGAGTGTTGCACACAGGGGTGTGTTGCTCGCGGGTGAGTGTTGCACACCAGTGTGTTGCACATGGGTGAGCAATGCTTGTGGGTGAGCGATGCATGCGGGTGAGTGTTGCTTGCAGGTGAGCGATGCATGCAGGTGAGCGATGCTTGTGGGTGAGCGTTGCACGCCGGTGAGTGATGCTTATGGGTGAGCGATGCTTGCGAGTGTGTGTTGCACGTGGGTGAGTGATGCTTATGGGTGAACGATGCTCGCGGGTGAGTGATGCTCACAGGTGACTGATGCTTATGGGTGAGCGATGCTCGCGGGTGAGTGATGCTCACAGGTGAGTGATGTACGTGGGTGAGTGATGCTTATGGGTGAGCGATGCTTGCGAGTGTGTGTTGCACGTGGGTGAGTGATGCTTATGGGTGAGCGATGCTCGCGGGTGAGCGATGCTTATGGGTGAGCGATGCTCGCGGGTGAGCGATGCTCACAGGTGAGCACACTCTTTACCTTCTCCATCTCAGCTCCTCTGCCAGGTCAAACCAACTGTACATGTCTGCAGGCTTCTCAACAGGAAGCAGTTCAGAGGATTGTGGTTATGAAACACATTCTCTCCATAATAATTTGAAAAATGTGGTTTTTTGTGAACTTTTATATCAAACTTTGAAGAAAGAAAATTCTAGTAAACAGAGAAACAGAGCTTTCTTTGAACTTTTTGTTGGCAGTTAGACTGTGTCCTGTGTGATTTATCTTCCAGCGTGATGACAGCAACGTAAGAAAGACCTGTAAAGGCTATCTGTGCTGCTAAGTGCCTTCTGCACAAGACGAATTCTGACTGTATTTGAAATTTGCATCTAGCTGTCATGAATTCTTCATTATTACCAGCTTGATTGTAGTGTGTAGTGCCCTAATTATGGTCATTACTAAAATATGATATCAGATTTGGCCTGCGTGGTGAACTGTGGATTCATACAAACATTAACTTAGTAAAAACCTAAACTGATGTCAGCAAACCGTGCCAGTCACCATAGTTTTTTTGGCAGGAGAACATAAAGGCAGGTTTTATTGCTGCACTTCAAGAGGTGAGGTTTAACCAGTTTCACTCAGCAGTATGAGTCAGAAAGATAGCTGTAAGTGTTAAGTGCACCTTAGCACACTTTACATACTGCACACCATCCCTGTACATCTCCTCCAGAGGGACGCGCGGTCACGTGACCAAAAGAGCCTCCATGGGGAAGAGCGACAGAAACACTCAGGGTTTGCTCTGCTGAGGGAGTGAGCGTGACCTCTGACCCCTGGCGTGTAGCACCTATCACCCTGGTTGTTTAGGGTTCACACTTTTTCATTTGCCCGAGCAGCTACTTAGACGGCCCTTGTTTGCTTTGATGTATACGTGACCCTGGACTTTACGTGTGTGTCTAGAGCAGTTTGACACATCATGGAAGAGGCTCTCATCATGGATGAGCCTCAATTTCTAGATTTTCAGCTAAAGAGGAACCAATGGCTCTGATGTCTTCTCACTTCCTTCTGGGTTATTTTTATGGTGAAAATAAGCTGCACTTAGGGGGACACGTGTTTACCTGCAGACAGAGCAAAGCCCTTCGTGTCCCTCCATGCTTTCTGAACTCTTGACTTGAGCTCCAACGTTGCTGCAGATGGGCCCCAGCACTCATCTGTCATCTCCCAAGGTAAAGGTAAACTTTAATGTCCCTGAAGGGAAATTTGTGTTGGGCTCTGTGCTACAGTTTCCTGCCTTACACATCCACAGAAGGAAGAGACATTACACAACGTCCTAAAAACATTTAACAACACCATATTATCAAAGAGAACAGTTTACAGGTGATACCATCACACTGATGTGTTTCCACTGCAGAGCCTCTCATTCCTCCCAAAGGGGCAAACATCAGAACTGGCCCTTTCTCCATACATAACAAAGTGCTCATTGCGTTTATCTGTGCTTTCACTTTAAATTGTGACGTCCTGGCCTGTCAGTTTGTTTTCCCACATGGTTTGAAGGCCACTTTCTTTTATGTGTTGCATTGCATCACTAAGCCAGACTTCAGCAGAAATTTCCCATACACTGCTCTGGAAGCTAAATGGAAACCCCGTGCATACACAGAAACGTACGTTATTCTCCAAGGACGCTTTGTGACCAGATGAATACCATGTCCCTGAAGTAACAGTTAAGAGATTTTGCCTTCAGTAGTAGAGAACAGTGATGCAAACAGAAGTAAAGAAGGCAGAATATACATAGATTTTAATTGTTGTCTTTTTGGGCAGATAAAGGTTCTCATGTTTCAGCATGCTGAGCAGAACCGTGTGCAGGAGTCAGATGGGTAGGAGTGGATCGCCTAGCCTGGCCCATATAGCCTGTGTAAACCAGAACGCTTCTGCGACCAACCTCACAGTGTGTGTGTTTTGCTGAGCAATGCGTTTATGTTAATTACAGAAGGTGTTAAGTGGATGTACCACACACTGGACTACATGCTTGCAAGGAAAGCAGATAAACGCATCCAGTTAAAGTCAAAAGAAATATGTGCATGTTGTGTAATCTGGGCTCCCCGTGAGGCACAGAACCTCCCAAACGAGGAAAAGCAGGCTGGGAAGGTTCAGACACACTAGGACAATAAATGAGCTCTCTGTGATTCTGCTGTACTCGTTAGACATTACACGAGTACTCTTTCTCTTTTTGGGTCACGACCATGTTGCTGGGTTTCAGTATTGTGACACACTTTCAAATGTGTGTGGTCGGGGCCTAATGGAATGTTCAGCATGCTCTTTATTGCCATAGAGACACCAAGACCTGACCTCAGAGCACGTAGAGAACCGAACTGGGGCAGCTTTTCTGTAGCTGTGTTAATGAGTATCAAAGGGAAGCTGCCTTGTTGGTCCACATTTCTCTTGTCTGTGGCACCTGTGTATGTTTACAGCGTAAGGAGAGTCTGAAACACAAGTGTGCTGTCCACAAGGCAGATATCCACAGTCCTGAGAGACTTCAGCCTGGCTTCACTTTAAACAGTCCAGGCAACACTGGTGTCTTTATACGTGGACAATTTGTAAGGCTGCCGAGAACCACAGGAGCAAAGTGCTGGAAAACGGGCAGCGGTTGAGAGAGCGGCCATGTCGTCAGCAGACAGAGCCGTCCTGGCACGTTCCCTTTCCGTCAGCACGTTTTGTGGCTGCAGCCCAGGGTTAATGTGGAAATCTCAGTTTTTACTTCACAGTGAACTGTCTGTGCAAAGTGCGATTGGTCTGTCCCAAGCAGCATGCTTCAGCATCCCCGCCATGTGAAGACACTCATCACTGTTTGTGCGCAGACAGCCAATATCCCATCAGCGCTGCGGTGTGTGTCACATGCCTGAGCCATTACCTGTTATTGTGAGTTACCTGCGCATTTTATTTCACTTATGAAAATATTATCGATCATCCCTCTGACATATTTTTTCTCCAATAGGGAAAAGTATGAATTGTAACCCTGTGCTGTCCTTTATTCCAGACCAGTTTCTAGGCTCCCAATAACCTGTCAAAGTGTGAAATATGGTACTCACAGAAGCTTCACTGTCTGGAGTTACATTCTGAGCATTTTTTAAAATATGTATCTTCTAAAACCAGAAACCATAGGGACATGAGCTATATCTCCAAGTCCTGATACTTAAGTCCAGAATGATTTTTGTCATCTGATAATGTCAGTCCGCGCTGGAATAAATTTCCCGTTGTCTTGAACTGTTTCTCACTGGTGAATTTCAGATAGATGTTCTAACTAACTACACCTCCCAGATCTGCAATATTGCACTGAAACAAAACTAGAAATAAAAGAAAACTAGAAATTTGCCTTAATTTTTCATCCCTAATTTACAATTACAATTAATTGCTGCCTTCATGGTTTTTTAACGTATCCATACAGCCACATTGACAAATTCTCTTTGCATAAACAAAGTTCTTGGCCAAAGTTTCATTTTGCAGAATCATCAAGTAAAGACCACATTTTTGCACATGCATCACAAATAAAAGTGGTGTGATTATAAACGTCAGTCTTAGATCACCTTAAATCCACTGTGTTCAGTGACAGGTGTGGAGACCAGCTGGTAAAGCTACATGAACAGTGACCAACACCCTGCCATCAACAGCTTGTGTTGTGAAAGCCTTAGAATGGCGGTAGTGAAACATGTCAGGAGGCCCAGAGTGGGCTGCTCTTTGGCAGATTTCTTTAATAGCCAGCCGTTTATAAGCAGTTGATCTATAGTCATCAAAGAAAAAATGTGAACATAAGCAAACAGTTTTTACTATAGAGTTTTAAAAGAAGCTTTTAATTTGAAGGTAAAAGCTCTGCAAGGTGGATTAGTGATGATCTATGACAGTTTTCAAAACCAAATTAAAAAATAAAAAAGTCTCCTTCTTCTGTCCTTGCAGAAGGGACTGAATAGTAGATTTATAGCAGGTCTGTGTCACACTCGGTCCGCTGCCCAGGACCTCATCTCTGCATGTCTGCTCCAATACACACCACACATTACACACCGCACCATCTCCCTGCACATCTCCTGTGGTACACACCACACATTACACACCGCACCATCTCCCTGCACGTCTCCTGTGGTACACGCCACACATTACACACTGCACCATCTCCCTGCACGCCTCCTGTGGTACACACCACACATTACACATCGCACCATCTCCCTGCATGTCCCCTGTGGTACATGCCACACATTACACACCGCACCATCTCCCTGCACGTCTCCTGTGGTACACACCACACATTACACACCACACATTACACACCGCACCATCTCCCTGCACGCCTCCTGTGGTACATGCCACACATTACACACCGCACCACCTCCCTGCACGCCTCCTGTGGTACATGCCACAAATTACACACCGCACCACCTCCCCGCACGTCTCCTGTGGTACACACCACACATTACACACTGCAGGTCACATCACACCAAATGAGCCAGCTAATGGAATAACACTGGCCATTCAGTACAGATGGTGCAGTGAAAATATCCTTATTGTTTATTTTTTAAAGATTTTTTTTTCTCTAAATTCAAGGCAAGAAATAAGTGGAAACACATTTTTGGTGACACGTTAGCAAAATGTTTTTATTTTGTTCACCAGAATATAACTGCGGTCTTTTTAAATATTCTGTTCTGCTAAAAAAATCAGGGTTTGATTGCGGCTGCGAAACATTACCACACATGATTTATGTGTCTGGTAGGTAACGGTATCCAGATGTCACCTGCATGCACCTGACCTCACTTTACTTGTGGAATAAGCTGAAGTACGTCAGGGTCAGTAGGTGGGCTTTGAGCTCCACACCAGTTCATTTCAGCTCATGTCAGCTCATCTGGCCGTCTTCTGGATGGTGAAATGCAGCCTACACCTAACAAAGGGCTCTGAGAGGCTGCGGTCCAACACACACAGAATAAGACCAGTCTGTTTCTGGACTTCTCTCAGCTGATCTGAGCTGGACCAGAGAATGACAATTGTTCTGAATGCAGTGTAATGGGTGCTTCTCCAGATCAGCCAAGGACACCAAGAGTTACCTGCTGTGGTCATGCCACACGCGCAGATGTGCTTCCAGGCATGAGCGCCATGTGGAATTTCCGCTCATTTCCACGTTGTTTTTGGAGGGCAGATGGAAACTGAATCTGCTTTTTCTTGGAAGGGAATGGCAAAGTTTTGATGCTTGCTTCTCATGTCGCGTCACTGCCACTGTTACTGCCACCGTCTCCAGGAGCTGCGCTCCATCTCTGCAAGGGAGATGCACCTCCTCATAGAGACAGGTGGAAAGCCTCTTTATCCAATCAGAACTGAAAATCATGCAGATCCCCATTATGCATACAGTGTAGAGAAAGTAATGTGTGTGTGTGTGTGCGCGCGTGTGTTTGTCTGTCTCTCACTCACAAGCATTTACTGTGTTCTCAGATTGAGTAATGCTACGTCACACTCACACTGGATAGTGTCTTTGAAGCGCAGTGCTGGTTTGAGATACAGATATAATGTGAGTGAATTAGTGTCTTTATACAGTGTCTACACAATGATTTATACATATTTACAAGACTCTTACTTAAACTGATTTTAAAATGTATTGAAATGTTCACTTCTTGTTTAAATAATGTTTGAGTGTAGGAAACTTTTTGCCCGGAGGAAGAACATCCCTGTGTAAACCCATAAAGTACTGTACATCACTGTTTATGGAATCCACATGGTTTATACTTATATATGTGGAAACTCTGCCTTCACTGGGCCAAGCTTGCCAATTAAGTTCAACATGATCATTCAATTAACCAAGGACTCTGCCTTCTTCCTCCATCAGCACTTTTGACCTCCATATTAAATGTGTGTCCTTTGCTAAAATGGCTGCTGTGTTTGGAGCAGTTAGTCCACATTGAGTTTCTTTTTCAGGCAAATTTAAATCTATGTCTGAATTTCCAAACCTGAGGTAATTCTTTTCAATTAGGAAGTTGTGTTTTTAGTGTTAATATACAAAACACGAGAAGTTAAAATGTTTACAATGTTGTAAATTTCAAGTAAATTTGCTAACAGTATTAAACATGGACACTGTTTTTACCATGTATCAACCCCCTTCCCTCCCTGGATTCTATCACCACTGTATATTCACTGCTTTCTGTTCTTCCTTTCAGACAGTTTGACGGTTTTTTTGTCCTGTATTTCTGAATCATACACAATGATATTATTTGTTTTCGGGTACTAAAATCACTAAAGGTGCTTTTTATTGACTTGGGTTTTTGGGATGCAATCATATCATGAAACTCTACTGTAGCTAATAAAAATGAATTTGTCATTGATTTTATGTCAGTCCAGTGACATAGAAATATTAACCATTGTAGTAACATTAGTGCATAAAGTGGCTTGTCAGCTTGGTGTCTAAAACTATCACACCAAAACACCAGGAGTATAATAATGGGAAAAGTGTTTTAGTCTGTTAATCTGTTTTTTAAGTTGGATAACAGTTAGGTCCCAATAAAAACCCAACACAATTCTGTGAATGATGTATTATTATGCCTTATCAGTTATGACTAGGGACAGAACCTCTGGTGCTGGGACCTTGTTTCCTTGATTGTGTGTGTGTGAATGTCTTTGGCCTTGTTTTAGTGATGCTGTTCACTGTTTCTTTCACCCCACACTTTTCCATCATAGTTGTGGTGCGAGTGGTTGTTTTGGCTGACCACCAATTCTCTCTGGCCGTGAGAGATCTGGGGGGGTTCTGTTATTTTATTACACTTCAGTGATACTTCATATCCTGAAGCAGATCACCATACTGCCCACTGGCCTGCATCCACGTGGAGTTTCTGAAGCATCAGTCACGTCAGATTTAGGAAATGACATCATACGCCGGATACAGTGGTGCGATACAGGCTGGCTGGAGTTAGCTTTGTGAATGACTGCCTTCCAGCAAGCATTAGTCCTCGTCTTTCTGCTTTGTTCTGATCTCTGTGCGCTTTGACAGTAAGGTTGGATTTGACTGATTTCAGGACGGCACACACTCCGCACACAAGCCCAGGTCCTCAACATAAATCAGATGCTGTGTCACCTCAGTAACGTTTATCTTCTTCTGTTTGGATCGAAGTTCACAGAATGCACTTAAGCAGTCTGGCCTGGGCCCGTGGGCATTGATGATGTCAATCTGGTTGACCTGAGTGAAAGCTGCAGTGTCCTTCTGTTGTCTGGTGGACAGATCAGGACAGGAGGTACAACAGGCCAGGGAGTAATCCCAGGGGGGTTGGCAGTGATACTAGCAGGTGCTGACTGAATAAAAGCAGATGGTGCAATGAGCTACAGGCAACGGGTGATTTTCAGCACCAGCTGCAGTTTGAAGCCATCAGGTGATGAAACACAGAGTCCACTACTGCCTGTCTACAGAAAAATGTCTCCATTAAATACTGTCCAAGATAGGAAACTAGCATGCTACTGAACCCTTTAATCTGCAATTACTGCTGCAAACTGAAGATCCCTGATAATTATAAAATGAGTATTGCAGGTTTCTAAAAGCAAAGGCTTATGTAAGACAAACAGAATGAACTTTGCATGTGTCTGTAACTACTGTGGCCAAGACCATCAAACAACTTGAAGAAACCATTTGTGATGTCAGAACAAGGTCAAAGATTACCTCAAGTCTGAGCTGCATGCCTGCAAAGACAAGGATTACTGTACGTGCCTCTGAATTTTCCAAGCTTTTGAACAATTGTTAAATGAACTTTATTTAGCTATTTCTTTATCAACTTGGTGTTTAAATACACGTGATTAATATAAACTACTGTGAATTATGGAATGGGCCTGAGCCCAGAATCCACACTTGTGCTTCAAACTGCTGTACATGGAGAATTTAAATGGTAACAGCTGCTATGAAATGGGAGGAGTTTGGTGGGTTTAGTGCACGCTGCAGGGAGATGGTGCGGTGTGTACAATGTTGGGTTAGGGTTCCATGCTTTCCCTTTGTCTTCTTCAGCTTCTCATGTCACTGTGGGCTAGACAAGACCACAAGCAGGCCCGTCATTGGTCACTGTGGTCACATGACCAGCTGTATTACAAATGCATTACAGCAGTGCATAAAAAAGAAGGTGGCATCTTTTCTTTCCATCCATCCATCCATTATCTTAACCGCTTATTCCTGGTGAGGGTCGCGGGGAAACCTGGAGCCCATCCCAGAG
>JABJVR010002831.1:5026-16762 GCA_025773905.1 Chitala chitala
GCACTGGGCTGCAGGGCTCAAAGCGAGATTTATGCGTAAAGCCTGAGCAGGAGAGATCACGCCCCTCACTGAGACCAAGATATCCAGTCTGACAGTGACTGAGAATGGAAATGCACACACACGGACCTTCACAGACAGACCAGACACATGTTCAGACATTCGCTGCACGTCTCAGGACCTATACTGTTCTGCTCACAAGTTTACACACCCGGCACAGTTATTATTGTGATTAACATAAATGTTTGTTTCTGTGATGAAAAAAATTGCTTCTGCTGTGTACCATCTGTTAAAAAACAAATGTGCTTGGTATGACTATTCATGTTTTCTCAGAACAGTGAATGTCTTGTAAACTCTGCCAGGGGTGTGTAAACTTCAGAGTAAAGCTGTGCAAAAGACGAAGCGCGTCAGCAATAACATCCGCACACACACACACTGCCCTATATCTCAATGCTTACTTTTGTCTGCCGAAAACAAAAGGCAATTCTCCAACACTTAATATTTAAAGTAACCTTTGGCATGTGACACATCTGAACAGAGACTAGTGAGATATACCACGTAGACATGGTAAAACAAATAGCTTTTAAAAGGTGCCAAAACACACAACAATCGTATGACAACATTACACTGAAGCAGCACATTCAGAGTGTTGACAGCGACAGTCATCATAATAACCACAGCTGGAACAGAGCAATAAGCACGGCTGTCCGTTCAGCTTGAGAAACGCACCTGAACACCAAGCACACACACAACGAGAGACCTGCACCCACAGCAACGACTGACAGCTCAGTCTCATTACAAGCACAGTCTGCCTGCCATCTCATATCCCTGTCCAAATAACCCAAACCACGCAGAAAGCCGTCCATCAACACCAGCACATACGCTTGTTATCTTCACAGCAGCGATGGCCACAGCCGTCTGCTATGGGCTCGACGAGCAAACGTCCCGCAGAGAAGGAAATGCACAGTAAAACGAGACGGTGAAGGACGTCTACTGGCTGTTTGGACAACAGATTCCCTTTGGCTTCCCATGGCTATGAGAGCATCAGTGTTAGCCATTCTCTGTTCTCCCACTCACAGCTTACGCTTCTCAGCAGACTGTAAGGGCTAATCATATGATTACACAGACTCACATGACAACTCATCTGCACAGATAACACTCTTGTTTGGGATCATTTATAAAACACTTTTGGTCTTCAGATTTTATTTTCCATAACATCTTCCCTGTCTTCAGGCTGGCCTCTTTCAGCATTGAGTTCAGTGCAATGATTTCTATATTATGATGGTGATGACAGTGGTACATTTAGGGGACCAAACACAGGGCTGCACACCAATAACCGAGTTTAACTAACATTTAACACAGCAACACGGGTTCGCTACTGTTTAACACAGCAACACGGGTTCGCTACTATTTAACACAGCAATGCGGTTTAGCTACTATTTGGCACATCAACAGAGTTTACCTAATATTTGGCACAGCAACACAACACAGCTGACCTACTATTTAGCACAGAGACAGAGTTTAGCTACTATTTAGCACAGAGACATAGTTTGGCTACTATTTGGCACAGCTAAAAGAGAGGGATGCTTATTTTGGAATGAATGCACTCACACCATAGTAAGCTGCGGAAGGTACAATCACATGAGCTGCCATTTGCCAAGAGAAACTACAGAATCAGCACAAAGTGAGCACACAGACCAACATAATCAGGCTGTGTTTTGAAAGGTGGGGGGATGGGGGGACGTGCGCTTACCTTGCTTTTACAGCGGCCTACATGGTCATAACATGGCATGGGGTTTCCAAAACAACACCCCCGAACAGCACAGGCCTGTGTACGTCCTCAGCTAAGCTGACAGCTCGAACCAGCTCGCTTAGAAGTTCTGTCTCAACGCTTGCCCTGAATGAACATGCTCAGTGGGCATGCGAACGCATGGGTGTCAGGAAGGAGGGACACAGGATAAACACGGGAAGGGGGCAGGGTCACAAACACCACTGGGTGTGGGAGCTCTACACTTCCAACAGGGACAAACAGACATTCTCTCATTTTAACAACACACTTTTTCCTCGGCGTCCTCCAAAGAACCTGGAGAACAGAGAATCTCCCTAACACCTAGCACACCAATCACCAATGCTCTTAAAACACGTGCTTTATTTTTTGTTTGTAAAAATGACAAAACAGCTTATATTTCATCACACCAAAGGAGGCTACACACAGAAATCTGAAATTATTCAGTGTCCCTGAAATAGTTCAAACCCTACAATCTCTTGTCTTCAAACATGACAAAATAAGCACTTCCAAAAATAAACTTGTCACACTTTCAGAGGCAGGTGTCAACACAAAAACTATTAAAGTATACAAAATAAAGGTATTTCACAGCTGAACATTTGTCTTGAAATATACGCATAATACACATACTGTCAGTTTGAATCTTGACACAAAACAGTTGTAATAGTTACATTTAATTCTGATTAAAACCATCTTAGTTTTTTCATACTTCATTTTAATCTGATCCTAGCAGCAACTAGCAACTAATTTCATCATTAAGTATATATAATGTTTCATAATTATTTCAATTAAAAGCAAACAAGGTCTAAACTGTGGCAATGATAAAACAAAAATTTGCCCTGTGGAGAAGAAATCACACTGCTTTAAAAGATCTCATTCACACTCCTTTGTGTGTGTGTCCTGCAGTCTGGCATGTGTCAGCGGAGCACTCTACACACACCTGAACTGGAAGAGGAAGGGAAGAGAGGGAGAAAGGAGGTGGGTGCGGCAGTTTGGTGTGATTGCCTTTCCAACTACTCAACTGACACATGTTGACAAACCGAATAAAAGTGTCTTGCCGGATGACATCTGGGACAGCACTGACTTTTTCTACATTTTATTACTCTGACATCATTAAATTTCTTCTGAATCGCAGCCTGGCCTTAGCTTATGGCTATTTCAAAATTATTGTGAGGAAAGTAAATGGAGTGGGAGCAAACACTGAAAGGGACTCTCACCTGGTACCTGTCGATGGGGTCCTCCTGTTGTAGCTGGGTCTCTCGCAGAGACTGGTACTCCTTCTCAAACTTCTTCAGCTTCTTAGAGGGCACCTGCAGCAGCAAAATGGTTGGAATGTAGGTTTACTAAGATAACACAAGGACCAACCATAACTGTAAGGCTTGGTGGTTCAATGGGTAGAACATCAGGCTGGGATGTGGAAGTCTCCCAGTTCAAATCCTGCTTCAGTCACCAGGTATGTCCCTGAGCAAGACACTTCTTGCTAGCACCCAAAACGCTGAATAATGGCTGCCCACTGTTCCCCCAGGGGATGGGTTAATGCCACAGAACAAATTTCCCTGTTGTGGGACTAATAAGGGATTAAAAAATAAATTAAAGAGGTGGATTGATGCAGTGACAATGTTAACCACCAGATGGCAATAAGAGAATTAACAGAAAACAAAAGTCTATTTCCTGAAAGCCTAAGACATGAGAACCACAAATAGAATTCTGATACTCTGGCACAGGAATCATTCTATACCAAGAGGACAGAATGGCATTACAATGCACTTAATACCTTGATGTTAACCAATGATAAAGCAAGGTAGAAAATATAATACCTTAAGAATCAAAAAGTAATTTGACTTCAAACATTCATGCTGATAAGCTATATAACCAGTCCACAAAATGTAAAACTTGTGGAAAATGAATCACGCAGTTGAAAATGTATGTAATTTTCAGAAAAACAGGCACAGAATCCAGCTCATGAAATACAAAGTTGCATTATATCCCTATGGACACTTGCTGGTGCAATAGCAGGAGCTGGTGTGAGTATAAAAAGAAAGAAGTGATCTGGCACACCCATGATGCAGATGCTCTGAGGGGCTCTGTCTGCCATCTTAACAAACGACTGGAGCTTTCTCCACCGCCTGACCTACATCCCATCTAGCGTTTATTACATGTATTGTATTACGGTGGTACATGCATTCATAAGACCGGCGCTGACCCAAACTGCTCCTGCTTTGGGTTTTCTGCCAAACCATTTATTGACTCTATATTGCTGGTAAACACAAATAACACATATTTAAAAAAACATGTCAACACATGTACATCTGTGTATATTTACACATGCACAAAATACATGAAACAGCAAATGTACAGGAAAAAAAAAAATTCATGCATGCACAAACACAAGATCACTATCCAGAATGTTCTCCCTCCATGTTGCATATGTGAAAGCTCATCCAACCATGTTGCCATAGCAACAACAGAGCAGGTTTTTTTTTTTTTTTTCTTCTCCTCCCGCTGTGGGTAAGATAAGGTTTACAGGTCTGTCTCCAGGACAGCAAACTACTGAGGGAGGAGCTTGGCCACAAGGCCTGGTCACAAGAGGCCTTTCTGTGGCTGTGAGATGTTTGGCTCTCTGAAATGCACCCAAACGGGCTCAGCATGCTCAGTGACTGTGGCAGCAGAAAGGAAGAGTTTCCACTAGGCGAGTGATCTGCTGCTCAAACCTAGGCGTAACCTGGCCTTTATAGAAAATCAGCATGTGATTTGAGCCTGAAGAGTGACAAAAGTGACATACCCACCATCAACCAAGGACAAAAGCAATAATACCATAGCTAGCACAGAATTAGATTAGTGTAGGGCACAGTGATACAAAATACACGTTTGGGATACACCTCAGAGCCCACAAGAAAGCCTAATCTATCACAATCTGTTACAGACTGCAGATACAGCAGAGCATGTGCACGTGTGGGGTCATGGACTCAACGGCACTCGTGAACACTGAAGTGCATATACACTGTGATGTGGCTAAGGGACACGGTAAGAGACAGGATGTACTTGGATATCTAGAGAGATGGACAAACCTGAAAGTGATGGCGATTGACCTCCACTGGCATGCCACGAAAGGTACAAAATATAGCTTTCTTAGGAAAACGGCAGCTGTTTCACTGCTCTGTTCAATGTGCTGGCTGCTTGACTTGTCCTACTGCTTACAGGGGCATGGATACGCCCACACTGGTCAGAGGCTATTAAACACAGAGCCTGCACAGCTACTGATCAGCAGCAGAACAGGAACCCACATGCCTACATGCGCACACACACACGTGCATGCGCATGATGCAAAAACACCAGAATTTATCAAAACAGAAAAACCAGCATGCAACACTGTGCTCTTCTAGAGTAAAACCTCACAGCCAATGTCCCACCGCTTCCTGTGCCCCACACACACACACACACACACACAGACCACAATCGCTCCCCATTGCTCGAGTCATACTTCAGCTGAAGTTGTCACACCGCACAGCCCACTTTCCAGTCTGCACCTGTTTTTAATGACATTTTACTATGCAGCATTAACTGCATAAAGCCCTTTCAAAATAACAATTTCCAGCAGGTTTTGGCATTGCACGCTGCATGTTGATATTTATGTCAAACCTGGCATAAATATGAGCATGCACCATTGATATTTAGTCATTGCTATGACGATTATATAAACATAATTTGTCATTTGTCAAACTTTCAAAATGTTTTCGGTTTTATGCAGTGGTGTGCTTCATATTACATTATAGATGTATATTTCCTCCTTTACATTTAGCGGTGTGTGAATACAGTCCAATTTTATGTTGCAATTTACAATACAAAACTGGGCAGACATTAAACACGTACCAGTCAAAAGTGTGAGCAATTTCTAAAGCCCAGGTTTACTTCATAATTGAGAGTATTTAATGTAACATACGTTTTAAAAAAATTAACTTTAAAATGATTACAACAAGCATCCAAATCCAATGTAAAAAAGGGTTAAAATGAAGAAGAGAAAGACTGGAAAAAAACGACTGAAAACCATAAAATTTTGGGTTTCACAAGAAAGTCACTTCTTATCTTAGCAGCTTGACAAACAATTTCCTCATGTGGCTTTTTCATTATCTAACGCTATAAACTGTATGTTCACACTATTGTATAATTAAATTATGTTCACAAACAAGTACACACAATTTTAAATAGACAAAATCAGGAAAATTTGCTTTCCAGCACTGGTACTGAAAACTAAGACCAAACCTTAGAAAATGTGTCTGTGTAACACTGAATATTCACCAGCCTACAATAACAGGCTCAGACCCACCACCTAAGGACAGTGTGCTTGACCAGTCTGCCTACTGAACCTGCTCAGACATGAGACCCACAGCAGCTCACCAAAGGTGAACAGTAAGGGAGAGGTAAAGAGCTTCAGCCCAGGCCTGGGGACTGCTCCCCTGACCACTGTCACCACACCTCTCCCATCTTCCTTCCTGTTTGAATATTGAAATGGGGTCATCCATCTGCGTATTCAAACGAGCGTGTAAGGAAGACAGGAGTCACGCTGTGACAAAGGCGTGCATCCGCAGATTCTCAAGCTGAAGTGCCCCAGATCAAGACAAGAAGTGTTCTTTGTGCTAAAAATGGACTTTCTCATGAACAAACTGAGAAATTTCAGCATTTAAAACAGACAATATAAAAGCGATAAGGCCGACAGACTTTATCAAAAAACTGGGACGTTACTGCAAGCGCTGGGGTCAGATTGAAGTCAGCTGTAAGCCTATGCTGCTCAGTGTCGAAATTATATAAGCATCCTTCAAACTGAATATGCCACACAAACACACTTTTATTCCACAGGACAAGAGGGGAAGTTATGCTCTCACAACTCCTACCGCGGGCCTGGGTTTGGAGCCAGCCACCAGGCTGGCCAGGTAGTCCTCTTCAGAGACCTGGTTGATGACATGGGCATCGTAGGCCACAGTGATGGACACCTCTTCCATCATGTTGGCAGGCTGGCCACTGGTGAGCCTGGCAGCACGCTGGCTGGGGTTCAGGTGTGAGGAACACAGAGGACAGCTGGGAAAGGAGCTGACAGGGACACGTACACTTGATATCTCCTCTTCTCTGTCCCACAGCTATGTCTGACTGAGCCAAAACAAAAAGCCGTTTCTTATCCTCCTTGTGTCCAGGATCAGATACACAGTAGTCTTTTTCTGCTCTTTTCTACCTTTGTACTAACTGGAGGCCACACACATTTTCCACATTGACTTGCACTTTGAATTTTTTTTTTTTTGTGTCCTCTGAAGACTAGCACCAGCAGAGACTTGAGCTCACGAGCGTGAATCTCAGCCTGTCCTGGGTCATAAGGACTGAGTGACGGTCCTTCGCAAGGATGGCCCAACAATCGCCTGTCCAATCTTTACTGACTGGAGACACGGAGTCCTCCACACCTCGCCTAAGGGGTCCCCCTCAATAAGCTGGCAATCCTCGAGGATCCAGACACAGGTCACACACCGTCCCCCGCCTGATGTTCATCAGCGACTCCTTTGGTGTCTTCAGCTTCACAGAGAGGCCAGTAAGTGCTAGACTCCACTTCTCAGTCACGGATACTTTTGGGTTTACTGGCAGAGCTGAAGTCAAACAGGCAAATATCTGAGGAGATCACAGTTGAAACAATGTTGAGATTAGAGCTGCTGTTGTAGGCACAGTTGAGACATCTTTCTGAAGTCAAAAAACCATTCTGAGCTCAGGAGAGCTGGCTTCTTTGCCTTG
Source organism: Chitala chitala (assembly GCA_025773905.1). Taxonomy (NCBI): domain Eukaryota; kingdom Metazoa; phylum Chordata; class Actinopteri; order Osteoglossiformes; family Notopteridae; genus Chitala; species Chitala chitala. The sequence continues at coordinate 12,579 of JABJVR010002831.1, forward strand.
TGAATTCTTAGCATAAAGCTGCTGTTCAAAACGTTAAGGCTGAAATTTAAATTATTTCTATAATCCGGAGGGCGGTGGGGGGGTTCCTCACACAAAGAGCTGCCCTCTCCCCCAGACCAAGCAGGTTCCAATGAATTCTTTCACCTTATAAGCTGATTATAAGTCAACTTCATCCTCTTCGAGCACAAACAAACAAGAGAAGGTCTGGCGCTCACTCAGAAAAGACTGAGTGAGTGTAAATGAAGAGATCGGGCTGAATGGAAATGCCTGGACGGCCTTCGCTAACGCACACGAGTAAGCTGCTGTGACGTACTGCCAAGCCTGAGGAGATAGTGTGTGCGCGCGTGTGCAGGCGTGGTGCAGACTTTCGAGATGAGGACCGCGAGCCTTGATAAGTGATATGATGCAAGGCTTCCTGTGGTGCTCTGAGCTGCACCAACCCTCTCCGACTCCTCACACACTGACTCACATCTCCGCTCTCCCCGGAGACAAGGCGACAGTCAGCTCTTCATGCAGGCTCAAACATCCCCCCCCCAAAGTTAATCAGGGAGCAAAGGAGGGAGTGTCTAAAAAAACAGAAGGCTTCCAGTATTTTTTCTGTTGCTGAGGAAAAGATTAAAAAATGCAAAAAACAGCAGAAATAAAAAGGATACAGTCACTGAGAAGAGGGTAGGAGAACCTGAAACGTCACAACCGCTGCGGTCTCAGTTCTGTCTTACACCCCGCCTGCTGTCTTTTATATATGCTCTCTGTGGGCGGAAGGGGGGGGAGACACTTCACAGCCGACCTGTCAAACAGCAGCCAGAGCCAGAGGTGGGACAGACAACAACCAAAATGCCGATTTTCCACTGTTATCTCTTCCCCCCCACCCCCGTTCAAATGAGTGAGGTCACGTCGAAGACAACTTCCTCCTCCTGCTTAAAGAGAACGGCAAGTGGTCCGGAAAAGCACAAATGTGCACAAACACAAGTGTTCAGCCTTATCAGTCAGGCAGCGGAGCTTCCTCCAGGCCTTCAGAGAGCCACCAGTGAAACAACAAGCTCCACCCACATGAGTGCCTGGCAGCCTCAGCTTGCCTTCAGCGCTCCACTGAACAAGTAGTCCTACAGGTCACAAGCTTATTCCACAGTCCCACTCTCCAAATTTCTCCATATAAGAACAGCGACGCACAAAAAGAAAAGGTAGCACTGAAGTGTAGAACACTAGCCCAGCTAGTGGCTGGATTTGTGGCAGTTAAATGTTCCCACCCAAGGAGTGGCTGGAATCTGCACCTGCCAAGCTCCCATGTGAGCCACCAACACACACAAGCGCTCCTGTGTCAGACACCTGGAGAACAGAGAGGGGTGTAACCTGAGTCAGGTGAGTACCTCCCTTGTCACGTGACCCAAAGGGGAGTGGTGAGGCTCTCAGCAGCAAGGCCACCCTCAGACAAGGCTGGCTAAGGCCCTGAGGACCCACACGCTGCTGAACACTGCTGAGCATGGCCTTGTTTTCAACGTCCCTCACTCCTGCTGCTGACTCATCCTCACTCTGCAGGTCAGTACACCCATTTCCCACATCTCTGACAGGTAACCTTTACCAAGTCTCCACCTCCTATAGCTGTAGGGCCAAACACCCTGTCTATTAACACTCCCTGCTACTCAGACTGTTGGTTCTGGTATGGGGGAGGAGGGCTGGGAGGAAGGACAGATAACCAGACAGCAACGTCAAAAGAAACTGCTGTCCAGAACAATGCTGCACTTCAGGCAGATGACATAAGGAACACCACGTGAAGCGACCGTTTAACACAAAAATGCACGGACATCCCAGTCTGCTGAAGTACCAAGTAACAAAAGCAATGTGACAGTCAGCTGTTTATAGTGTTTCTGTGGAAAAGAGGATTTTCATCATACAGGTCTGAATATTAGTGTATATCTAGGTCGCAATTGCAGTTTTATGAACGGGCAAGAAATGAAACACATGATCATTGTCAACAAACTTCACTGGTTGTCTAGGGAGCACCACGTCTACTCTTGCCTAATAGAAAGCCACGACATTTAGATTAAGACCCTAAATCATATGAGTTACATCAGCCTCCGTCATCAGCATTACTTAAAAATGAAGTGTTAAAGACATCCTTTTATAGTCAGGAAAAAAAATACAAAATGCATGTCGATGTCTGAAACCAATTATTACTAATCCAATTGTGTCAAGAAAGAAATAAAAATATGAAAAGCAGCACCACTATACTTAGGATTTGTTACATTTATAAAGTAAGTGGTACCTCTCCAAGCTCAAACCTCAGTAACCATAACTTAACATTCATTATAAAATAATCATGCTACAAAAAACAGTAGCTCATATTTTAACAATGAAAAACAAGCAGTTACATATAAATCTGAAAGAAGAAAAACAATTCCAAATCACTCAAAAAGACTGAGCTTCTGTGAAGACAGAAAAGTAAAGATAGAACATTGAACTAACTTTGACTGCTCTCTACAAAACAGAAAACATTATACCACTCCTTAACAGTTTCCTTTACGATCTCTATCTAAACAAAATTGCTTCCACTGCATTCCACACTTTTCCGCTGCCTTTGGAGCAGCATGGCGGCTCAGTGGGTAGCATCGCTGCTTTAGATCCCCGGGGTTGCGGGTTTGAGTACAACCCTTGGCCAACTTTGTGAAATCTGCAGTTCCTCCTTGTGCATGTTTCCTCTCACTGTATGAAGACACGAAGTTCTTGTTAACTGATGGCAGTCACACTGCCTAGTGTATACGCTTGTGTGTGACCCTGTGTGGGGCTGTCATTCCCTTCACAGTATACCATGCCTTATTACTTGTGTTACCAGGGTTATGCCCTACAGTGATCCTCAATTGCATTTGAGACTTTAGAACTGAACGAATGAACAACTGCCGCTTGTTAAAATATTAAATCTTTTACGATACCTGGAAAAATCAAGCAAGTGATTTGACAAACGCACGAATACTCTACGTCTTGTGTGATCTAACACAACATTGTGTGTTTTGCTGTCATGGTGCTTCTCCCAAATGATCACATTTGATTTTCACAAAAACACAGCAAACTCATATTCAGAATCCAACACATAAAGAAAGATTTCTGTAAATAATTTTTTGATGCTGAAAATTCCTAATGAAGTGCTTACAGTTTACAGTTTGAAACTAACCATTTAAAAAATAAAGTAGTGACTGGAACAATACCACTGATGGCTGCTGTGGCCATCAGCACTAACGTGGGAGGTCACTGAGACTCTCCTCACACAGCGACAAGCAGTACTCCGCGGAGGTCCATTCTCACACACCCACGCATCCCACCAACCGCGTGTCACGCAGGCTGAACCGAGCTCTTCCAAAAAGCAAGCTGTGGGAAAGGGTAGTTAATCAAGGCTGCCGCGGGAGGGAGGAATGTGGCAGCAGTTGCGTGGTCCTCAACACGTGCTGCCCCTCCGACGTCACCTCTGCTGAGCCTTGCACAGCATGCCGACATCTCCATGTATTCTGTGCCGCGTTGTCAGAATACCTCTTCACAAAGTCAGTCAGCCTCCACACATGTACAGAGATTCTCACTCAAAACTGTGAAATGAACAGGCGCGAAGTGGGTTCCCTTAAACAGTGACTGATGTTATCATTTAAAAAATAACACTGAAACAAAGATGAATAGCCATCTGACACACACACACACACACACACACACACACACACACACACACACACACACACACGGGAGGACTTAAATGCTGTGTTTACACCAAGTGAGTAGAAAATACAACTGTACACAAAGTAGGAAATAAAAAGTATTCAACACACATACGGAAATAGAAAAAATTACAGCAAAATGCGTAAGAATATAATTTATACAGTGTTCTCCAAATTTATGGCTTCTATTGATAATATATTGTAAACAATGGACAACTTGAATATGTGTTCAGTGGAAATTTATTTTAAACCTTGTGGAATCTCTGTTTGAGAGCCATGACTTAAAATTTAAGCAGAGTGGAATGGTACTCCCTCATTACATCCCACAGTTACTAACTTACTTCAGAAGGTGAGCCATAGCTACAGTAACAATAAACCTCCCACAGCCTAGTGGGATAATGAGGTACAAAGACACACACACACACAGTATAAATGTGTGTGTGTGTGTGTGTGTGTGAGTCTTATATCGGGTTTGTGTGTATGTGTGTA
>JABJVR010002832.1:0-16758 GCA_025773905.1 Chitala chitala
CACACACACACACACACACACACACACACACACACACACACACACACACACACACACACACACACACACAGCAGAAAATTCTCTCGAATACTCATTCGTGTACTAAAGTTCCGCAGAGGAAAGCCTTTCACTTGGATCAGGATAAAATCCAAGCGTTAATCAGTCCACTTTCCTCTTCCAGAATGACAGAAAATCACTGCCTTTCTATGTGAATACTTAGAAAAACTGTAAATGGACAGAAAAATATTAGGACACAAGCATTACGGTAATTATCTGCAAATTTATTTTTTCATTGCTGAGCTTTTTGACTAATAAAATATTTGTTTAACAACAACAAAAAAAAAAAATGTTCAACAGTTATTCACATTTCTGGGATCCAATAAATCAGTGATTATTGAAATGAAGGGGTTAGTGGTTTGCATGCAGTCATAGATGAGAAAACGCTAAACACAGGCCCCTTTAGTACCAGGCCAGTTAAGATAAGACCTAAGAATGAAAGTAGCTGGTGGTCTTGAGATCAAGGGGGGGTCTCACCTTGGCAAAGGTGTTCATCTGCTCTTTATTCCACAGAATCTGAAGCATACCAGCACACAGCGGGCAACACGCTCCTGTGGATACACACGGAGTGGGGGACCATCAATGAGAAGAGGGGTGGGATGCTGTAATCTGACCGTTTCTAAGGGCTTCACATGCTTGCCTTGATAGCTTCACACCACATCCTCACATTCCAGAGTGTTTTAATACTGGTTTTACAGAACATGTGCTGATCATGGTATCCCACAGCAACAAGCCGAATGCGAGAGCACGCATGCACGTACGTACGCACACACTTCTGGCTTCCGAATGCCTTTACATGTTAATTTGTGATGACATGCCAACAGTAACCTTCTGCAAAGTATAAATTTATGCAAATGAGATACTGCCCTACAATGGTACCAGTGTGGATTACAATGCAGAGATGATAGTGGAACAACCACACGTTCATACAAACAAAAACCCCAATCAAATTCTTTACGGGAATGGAATTGTGAATGTGTTCCATATGTGGTAAACATAATTCTGATGGAGTCAAAGCGTGAGTAACAGCTCCACCCTGTGGCCGCAATCTGTAACTGACTGCATTACAATATCCTCAAAGCGCTGTTGAGATTCTGTTGACGCTACACTGCAGGGACTGAATCACTTGTTGACTGTCTTGTGTGTGAGCACCGGTGTGCACGAGGAGACCCACCGGGTGGAGTAACAGGATTGCAGCCAATGGCGGACAGTGGCGGGCACTGGATGCCGTTACAGCCAGACTCTGAGCTGTACTCGGACACGGCGCCCACAGCATGGCAGTGCCCGTGGTAGTCCATGGTAACGCGGTCTGAGTAGGCCTCACACACTGAGCTGTACGTCTCCCCGTTGTGTCCGCACACTGGCTTGTGGTTCCTGCAGGTGTCCTGAAGACAACGCACACCAGTACACGCACAGAACGACACGCACACGTAAGTAGTCCGGACATCCTCCGTTAATACCATTAATTTCTGCCGCTTCTATGCCATCATTTGTTTAACGTCAACTGTGAAAAACACAAACTTGTGCAACAATGTGATGGGTCACAAGGTTACCCAAGGGGTCCACATTCTGTTTAGTACAGTTTGACAGGAGATACAATGCAGCATGGAGAGGTCTGGGGAAAAGGTGGGTAAGAGGGCAGAGAGAGAGACTGAGAGATGACGAAGGGGGGGGGGGGGAGGCAGAGAGAGGGAAAAACAGGGAGAAGAGACTATGATAGAGGCGGAGAAAAAAAGAGGGACCACAAGAGAGAAGCTGAAAGAGACAAAAAAGAGGGCGAGATGACAACAGAAGTAGACGGGGAAAAAAAAGGAAGGGAGGGAAAAAGACAGAGGGACAAAATCGAAGGTGAGAAAAGATCAAGCTGAGCAGCCAATGAGAGCCAGGTTCACGCGGCGCAGCCGGCACACGCCTCTGTCCGCACGCCGTTCTGATAGGCAGTTCTTCAAGCATCCGGCATAATGAAACTGAGGTAACAACCTGCAGCTCTGACTGATCTCCTGATGAACTTTTCACCACAAACCTAGTTTTCTCTGCAACTTTTTTCAGGCCATTTATACCCTACAGGCTGGCCATTAATCAGCGGGTTCAATTATTTTGTTTTTTTTTTTTTTTGAGTCATTTTAAAGCACAGCTGAAAGTATCACCGAGGCAACACACTTAAGCACTCCAGCTCTTCGTGACGAGTTGGAAGCGCTTTCTCCCAGATGGTTCCTTCCTGTCAGTGGGTCACTTCTTTATGCCTCCTTAACGTTCGTTGACACGCAAACACACGGGCGGCTGACACGCACACAGATGAGAACAGGCCGTTGCTCACAGGAGCCCTCTGTCAGCACCAGCCCGTGTGCTGAATGTAAGAAAGCCAGCGTGCAACATGCGTGCAAAGGACAGACGATGACGTGCTTTGCATGTTAAGCGGGGCTGGGAAGTCAGGATACAGGACTGCACCTTAGGAGACAGTCGCTGTGCCTTCTATGGAGTCTGTGTATGGCTACAATGGAGAGGGTCCTCAGGAGAGTCTGTTTCCTAGAAACTGCCAAATGGGTTTATTTATGTCAGCCAATAGGAAGTGACTTCCCCCACCCCATAAAATAGCTTGTAAAGTGGTCTGTGGTTATGTGAGAGTAAAAGGAATTTGAAAAAATGACAAGAACATCCTTAAATGATCAAACCAATGGTGGCACATTGCTGCCGAACTGAACATCGCCCCCTAGAGGCTATACCTGGCAGTGGCCAGTGTAAGACAGGGTCTTCCCTCTTTGGTAGAGAAGGCAGAGGTTGGAGTGCTCCACGTTGTTGGTGTCACACACCGGGTCCAGCCGCGTCTTGTCGCAGCTCTCAGAATGAACCTGACACTCGTACTGCTTGCAGGCGAAGTCGCCGGTGTCCGTCAAACACACCCTGCGGTTTGGAATGCATCTGCAAACAGTGCGGAGGTGCTTCGTCACAATCCTACACTTTTTCTCTCACGCGCGCGCGCGCGCGCACACACAAATATGCGTTTTATTTTAAACAGTAATGCGTACAAGCACTAAATCCGTCTCTGTTTTTGCTACCTTTTTAATCATCGTCACATTTGGTTCCACAAATCCTCCTCAACACCTGCGATTACAGTAAAACGGACTGAATGTGATCAAAACGGAAACAAAATAAAGCGCTTCCCAAAGCATTCTCTGGACAACAAACGCACGTCCAGCGCTGCACGTTTGCACTAAATATCGAGACAGCAGAGCGGTTTGTATTGATTTAGTAATTTTGAGAAGTGTTTTCTTTTAAATACGGTCGTTTAAAGATAGTTGCACACAACTGGCAGGTATAAAGAACAGAAGGATCTGGACAATGGAAAAGGATTCCATTGGTTACATCCAGCAGCACCTGAGTGTTTCATGTGTTACAGGCAGTCAATAGCAGAACCGCTACTGCCTCATGCGGTAGATTATGACCAAAATGTGTGCAGGCAAAATGGCTTCACGTCACTTGAGTAATAAAAGTGCTTAAAAAAGTTTTTAAAAATTATAATAAATAAATAAATAACTAATAAAAAATAAAACCTTTGCTGTTTTAAATATTGGACAGTGTTGGCGCTAGGGAGAAGAATCTGCAGCCTTTCTGTTTTTGTACTAACCCTGGGGTCAGAACAGTGCGCTCACAGAATGTTCTGGAAAGGCGCTATATAACGCTGCTCACGTGGCATTTACTCAAAGGGGCCAGAATGATGGTAACTGTACAGCCCTGGCCTCAAAGACTCCAGCTGCCATGCTAAATAGCCTGCCGATTTTAATTTTAGTTGCTATATTTAAAAAATAATAATAATAGTCATTATCATTATCAAAGGAATACGCTATAAAATGAGCCTCTCATGAAAAAGCAGAAAAAGCTAAATTATGAAAAGTCTTCTCATTTTTAAAAAACATCACAGACACACATACTCACACAGACACAGCTCCAAATGTTTTAAATTAAAAAATAACATTGTTCTCTTGACTGCCACAAATTAACTTCCTTATCTTTTTAATTACCGCTATTATTTAAAGTCAACAAGCTGTGAGGGGCACTTTTTCCAGCATACTTTCACACACGAGGGTGACGAGTTGGCTGGCTTTCAGTCGCCACGGTAACCCCCTGCCTGCCCTTACCTTTGGGCCTTTGGGCAGGGGTTGGGTGTGCAGGGGTCCACACTCCTGCACGTGCCGTAACCAAACTGACTATCCTGGAAGCCCACGCAGCGTGCCACGCAGGCGCTGGGGTAGGTCCGCCCGTTGTGTGCACACACTGGTACAAACTGGTCCGGACAACCGCAAGGCAGCCCTTCAGACACAGGACCAGAGGACTGGTATGGAAGAGCAGCGGCAAAACCCCGGACAACAAGCAGGAAATGTCTGACGCTAACCTTCACAAGTGGGTGAAAATGTACAGTAGATAATAACACACACATAAAACATGCACAGTTTAAAATGAAACTAGGGAAACAGGTATGGCTGTAGCTGAGCTTACACAAAGTTCATTAGGACAGACAGAGCCCTAGAAGGGTTATGCCTCAGTGTTTGTGTGGACTATTTTACACAAACAGGCTTGTATACACAGAATAAGTGCTAGTTAACAATTTGATCAGAGATTAGCTACAACACACTCGCTGCAGCGGCTACACCTCAGCTAAAGGTGAACGGCAAGCAGTGGGGCACACGCCCAGGTCTTACCTGTAAAGCGCTGACGGTCCTCCACGGAGCTCAGAAGGCTCAGGCACTGGCGATGAGAGCAAATGGTGGACCCGGCAAAGCAGGTGCACGTGTGGCAGTCCACCTTAAAGTTGGAGCCATGACCTGCAGGCCGATGGAGTAATAATGGGTTCAGCTGCCTGCCCCACACTTGATTCCAGCACTGAGATGCATTCAGCTCAACGTAGTATTAAATAAAAGGGAAGTACCTAACTGTGACACTAAAAATGGTTTAACACACAGAAGACCACCTAGGATGTGCTTAGGTTATTTAGGTAAATACACAGAAGGCTGGCCATACAGCCACTAGGAGGCAGCAGTACAGAAACCACCAGCATCACAACTGGCTCATGTGAACTTCTGTGGTGCTAGTGGCCATGGGCAAGGCAGGACTAAAGAGGCAGAATGGACAAGCTGGCTGCTGGTGCCCAATGAGGAGGGAGCTGTGTCACGTGTTGCTGCTGCCCCACTAAAACAAAGCAGGGAGAAAAAGGTGGGGGGGGGGGTCACACTATTTTATCATACTGCATTTAACAGCCGTGAATGATTTTCTTCTTCGGTACTGAGCAGAACGAGCCCTTAACCGAATAGCACTAAAATGGCACACAGCATCAGAACGTGCCGAATCCTGAAACCCGTTGTAGTTCGTTTCCGGCTTTGTGCATCACGCAGCTCGAGAAGAGCTCAGAGGAGGGGGCACAGAGGTCAAGACGGGTCAGGCCACGTGCCCCCAGAAGGCTGCAAGGAGGGCCTTGCGTTTGCATTATGCGAAACAAGCGTGCCCATTGTGTCTGATGGCTGACTTGCCGTGGGGGAGGGCAGAAGACCAGTTCCACCTGGCCCATGCTGGTCACGGCTGACCAGCTACAGGAAGTGAAACGGCATTCCATTGAGAACACGGGCCCCACCCCACCCCACCCCACCCCAAAGGCTTGAGCATTAACTCTGCCCCTCCTGACAATAAATCCATCCACAGCACCGAAACAGTAACGTTTTCAGGCCAACTGCAGGTATAGTTGATTAAACTCCAACCCACACATTGTACCTTTAAATATTAAGTATGAATGAAAAAAATAAGTACAACAGAGAGCCATATGAGCTACGCTGCAGGAAAGCAAAGGTGCACATGTTTCAGAGAGGGGGGGTAGGGAGTTAACAGTGACGCACTCTTCCTCTGTCCTCCCACAATGCAGCTCTTCGAGGTGTCCACGCAGGGCATCTCAGCGCAGTTCTCCAGGCGCCCGCTCTGTCCGCAGGTGCACACCTCGTAGCACCCCACTTGCCCGGTCCTCACGGGCACCTGTACCAGCGCCTCCATGTGTACCAGGAGCTCCGAAGCCTCACCCAGTTTGCAGCCTGCAGGGACACAGCGCAGGTGGGGGGGTGTGATGGAATGTACAATGGGTGGGGGGAAATAACGTGGGAAGACCAGAGGACATCACTGGTGGACAGTAACGGAGTCAGAGGGCATACAGGGTGCCCTGTGAGCGACAGCGGGTATGGTACCTGGCACGCAAAAGTAAGGCAGGCAGTCCTGACCGAGCTGACAGCCCCTTCTGTTCACCTCACACAGCTGGTTACTGGGGCAGGGATTTGGGTTACAGGGGTGGATCACCTCCTCAGTCATTGTCACTCCCAGGGTGCTGGGGGCTGCCAAGGGCAACGACAGGCACGGGCATCAGTCAACCTCGCATTTAACACTGTAGGGAATCAATCGCTTGTTGAATGGTGGGTGGAACATAACCACCAGTTTGTGAATATACTTCCGACCACCCAAAGCTCACTGAGGTATCGGCGCAGGGGAATGCAGCGCTCTGGGTCGTCAGTGGGCGACAGCATGTCACACACGCTCTCCGGGGTCTGCCCGTCGTGGAACTTGCTGTGGTCTCCACACTGGGTCAAGATCTCCACACAGTCAGACCTAAAGGGGAACAGGCGGGAGTGTTACGGCGCACCGGGGTGGGAGGGGGTGGGGTGGCATCAGCTGACGAAGGAGACAGGAATTCGGGATTATGGATGGAACCGAATCACAGAGAGCTTATTCTGGCAGCCGGGCCTTTGCGTGTCTCAGCTACTCCTGGAAAGCTCAGAAACAGAACTTCACGAAGCGAAAGGAAATTGGAACCCTGATGCAGGCCCGATTTGCCAGTGGACTGGAAATGTTGGCGTCAGCTCACGCAAATGGCCTGAAACCGTTTAAGCATTTTATGACTTTGCTGTGCTTTTCTCCCAAGGACCAAGCGTCACCTGCCAAAGCCTGCAGCCCATTTCTGCTCACTTAATTTCCTGTGTTCATTCTATAACACACTGGCTCTCTCCCTCGATGACTCAGGAATGCCTGGTTGTACCTGAAGCGTTAGCAACCTTAGTGATGGAGATCAGTCCTCGGTGACGCAGTGCGGCGCTTCCCCAAAAGTAGTTTACGGGACGCCTGACTCTGACTCACTGACTTTATGTTGAAATAATATTCGGGGAGTTTCTCCATTTGCGTTGTCTCATCGTCTTTGTGAGAGCTTTGCAAGAACATTTGCAGTCAAGCCTCCATCCTGACGGATGCCTCTGGGGTCAGAGGTCACCACCGCTGTGGATCACATGGCACAAGACACCCGAACACACCGCATCGCTCTCTCAGCTCCGGTATACACATCCATGTAGGGGCTCTCATGCACACTCTGACAGCACAGCTGGACTCAAGCATACACATGGCTGCAGTTACTCCTGAGCACAGCGCTGCCTGCTGGGGGAGGGGGGGCTGCACACCCTGGTCTTTTCTTGGCCTAAATGAGACCACACAACAGCATCACGCTTCAATTGATGAGGTCCGTGTGATCCGCCTCCCAAATTAACCTCAGCACCCTGTAATTTACCTACAGCAGGAGCCCTTTGAATGGCATGGATAATCACCATGACATCACCTGGCAACCTAAGTGTTCAGCTGTGCTGCCACATGGCGGCTGTGTAACACATCGTACTTCATCTCGACGGCGACGGAACCCCAGACTCACATGGACAGTGCTGCACACCTCACCTGGACTCACCTGTTGGGGCCGTTGGCTAAGTGGGTAGAAAATCTGGCTGAGATACGGAAGTCACCCAGTTTGAATGCAGCCCCAACCATCAGGTGTGTACCTGAATAAGACTATCAGTGCTAGCTCCCCGGGCGCTGAATGGCAGCTGCCAACTGCTCCCCCAGGGGAATGGCTTTAAATGCAGACAACCAATTTCGTGGTAACCATATGTATTGTAACATGGTACACTGCATTCAATGATTATAAAAGCTCTTCTTTTACAATCATATGTGCTCTAGTCTACAGGGGGAGTATTTTGAATTTGACCCTTAACCCGCCCCAGCACAGTAAATCTGCACTGGGTTCACTTTGACAAAGTCCACAACCCCCATTTACATGGCTGCTGAAGCGATCAAGTCCAAACCGGCAGATCACACAGAACGCGCACGCACGCACGCACACGCACACACACACACGACATGATTGGTCATGGATACATCGCCAGGGGACGTCGTCGTGGACTGGCTCACCTGCAGATGACGCTGCCCCGGGACTTGCTGTAGCAGGGCTTGATCTGCAGCGAGCAGGCCACGGCCTTCCACATATCCGGCTGGCACCGCGAGATGTCCCGCACCGGGATACTCATGTGGGGCATCCGAATGCTGCCCTTCTCCCACAGCTTTATGTCATTCAGGGCACCCTGGTCCGCCTGCGCGTTGCAGCTGCGGAACAGCTCCGTCGGCCTACGGCCAACCAGAGACAGCGGGGGTCAGACTTCGCCCCCCGGACTTTTCCGTCAGGCCCGCGCAGCAGTTTAATCAGTGCCCCTTGCTGAAAAAGGTTCCTTTTGTGGGCTAATCAGAGAGTCGGCCATTTTCCTATATTCCAAACAAACTGCAGAAATGATTGCTACCAGACCTTCATGTAAATTTTATATGATAGTTTCCAGATATCCATTGCAAAAGTGTTACTCCAATTCAGGAGGTTTAGGACTGAAGACAACTGAAGGCGAATTCACTATATATCAACAGCAGCAGAGAAATAAAGGCAACTTGGGTTTAGGAGCTTCTGATACACCTGCCATATCTTGAGAATGACTTATTCAACATTCTCAGTTACTTTGGAAAAGTTCTTTCTTCTTGTAGTCCACAGATGATGTCAGTCACTATTTTGTTCCTGATCATCAGTAAGTGGAGATCAGCTTGTCTGATACTCAGGCAGTTTCTAGCTCAGAGGAGGGACCATTTGACCAGTGCTCAATCTTTATCTGCTGATCCAAAAAATCAATGGAGCGTTTTAACAGGGGCTGTGTGTGTTTACACAATCCTCATATCTCTGTCAAGCATACAGTTGGAATGTCAGGCATGTTGATGACTTCCTGCCCTTGATCTGTGCGCCTTGGGCTGGTCTTGTGCTTGGGGGTAGACCCCACGGAGTCTGCATGACTGATCTGGTGAACGTTAGGCAAGGTGGGGTGTACTCAGAGGTACTACTATTTGAAGCTGGTGAGGCGGGTATAATGGACTCACCTGTGCGATGGGCCCACCTGTTCTTGAAATTGGTATAACAGGTGCGATGGGCCCACCTGTTGTTCAAGTTGGTACGGCAGCTGTGATGGACTCACCGGTTGTTGAAGTTGGTACAGTATATGAGGTCTTTGCAGCCCAGCTGGCACGGCTCACGGACATCCTGCAAGCACGCGACCAGGTCGGCCTCAACGGGGTTGTACTCGCAGTGCTGGTCAAACTCCTGCCAGGTCTGCGCCCCCCAGTTGGTGCTGCTTTCCTGGCACATGTCCCTGCCCCAGGAGAGGAGAAAAGTGTCAGGAAGAAGACCCTTTTACAGGACTGTTCTAGAGACACGGAAGAATGTTCCTGTAAAGTTATAACTCACGGAGAATACGGACAACACTTAGTGCAGTTCTGCAATTTCCCAAAAGAAAGAATACTTCAAGAGTGCTTCAAAACAGGTAGTGGTCTCCCAGCAGCCCAAGAAAACACAGCCTCCCCCGGCCCCCCAGCACAGAGCGAGCTGCTCTCTTACCTGCACAGTGATGTGTTGGCCTTGCTGCAGCAATGCAGCTTGGCGCAGTCCATTTTGGCGGTGGGGGGTGTGTCTTGGTGGCTAGGCGGAGGCGCGTGTGCGTTGCCCAGGAAACACTGCCACAGCGGGTCCTGGGGCAGCGGCAGGCGTTTGCACTCGGAGATGAGCTCGTCGATGATCTCTTGCTCGGTGGTACGCGTGCGCAGGATGTGCTGGCACGCGCTCTGGCAGTGCGTGTCCTCGGCGCGCTCGCAGCAATACAGACCTGCGCATGCATGTGCGTGCGTGTGTGTGTGTGAGAGAGAAGGGGAGGCAACGGGAAACAAGCTCACTTTCCCGTGATGCCATGTTCACATGGATGGTATTTCATTACACGCTGTTACAAGCGAGCCCCAGACTGGGTTACAATACATGCGGTGGGTCTACAAAGGTCAGAGGTCAGAGGTCAAAGTGGAACCTATGGAGGAGGTCATGGGCGACAGTGGACGAGCACGGAACACTGATACTCACTGTCAATAGGACTCTTGATTGGGTAGAATTTGGTGTAGTTTCCCACGCAGTTTATGAGTTCAGGGCTGACATCCTGGCAGTACTCTGTAACGGTCCTGATCTGCGAGACGCTGGGTGATGAGTCCGTTCGGAAGATGGCCTGGCAGTAATCTCGGCAGTTCGTGTGTCTCCCTGCGTAGTTACAGCACACAGAGCCCACTGGCGCGCACACACACACACACACACACACGCACACACGGACACAAAATTGCAATGTCACTCACAGACAGCACACTTCCTACTAGTTACCCCAACAGTCAACTGTCAGTTAAACCTTTTGGTGACAGAGAGTTCACACTAATGCCTCAATACTGAAGCCAGCTTGGTACTGAACCCTCAACACAGTGTTCAGAAAGGACAGCGCCTGCCTCTCACAATATTACTCCAAGGAAAAATTTTTAAATTTAAAAATTAAATGTAACTTAAGAGCCATTTCAATTTCTTTGCCTGAATAGCACAACTCTCACTGTCTAAAATAAAGATACATGAAGGCCCCCATCTTCACTGGATATATTTTTGGGCGTTGGACATCTGTCAGCCTTGGAAAAACACAAATAAAGTTTTCATTTCACAGAGGAACTCCACCATTCGTCTGTGAGCAAGCCAGGGGTCACGACCCTAGCCTGGATGCACATAAACAGCTCAATAGACACGCTGGCACCTTCTTCACTCTCTAGCTTAATTTGGATTCGTTCACCAATTCAAGGGGGTGTGGCCTGCTGCAACTGTTTCACTACAGCTGTCAGATTCATCACATTGCAGTAATCTCGGACCTGTTGAATAATGCACTTCCAATTTGCATACTAGTTTTTTGATATAATGTATTAAGATAGTGTTACTTTTGTAAACTGTAAAATTGTAAATTGTAAAACTTACTCTCATTTTTTGTGATGCAGTTGTAAAGTGGTTTCTGTGAAATAAAACAACATTTTATAAAAAAAAATAAAAATATCAAAAACGTAAAGCATTTGTGCAGCAAAGCTATATCCAATGCATTTGTGATTTATGACAAGTTAGGACATGCAATTCCCAATGTGTTTTTTGAAAATCACTCACAAAGTGCTTTGACATATTACACAAACCAGTCTCTTTCAAAAACAAGGTTAGTTTTATAGGATAAAAATTTCTTATAAGGTAATTTACACAGACCAAATATCTGTGGAGGAAGAAGGTGTATGAAAAGGAGAAACCTTTAAGGACTGTTGATGTTCCTTAGTCATTCATTCTGTGGATGTGGATTTCTAGTAAAGCAAAAAAAAAAAAAAAACAGTGCGCACCTCTGAGTCCTTCTTGCATACTTTTGTGATGTCTTTTTTGGAGGAAGCCTGGAGAATGAAATAGGCATTAATCTTACTGGACAAATTCACCAGCCACTGCAGAGACCAGAGACAGACAGAGAGACAGACATGGGAAAAGACATTCCTCACCCGTTTGCAGTCTTGCCTACAGTCTGCAGAAATGGCCAGCTCACAGCACCCAAGCCCCACCCACCCATCAGACTTTCTGGGTGCCCCTGGGAAATGTAGTAAACATAAATGAAAAGGTGGCTCCAAACAAAATTATTCATGCATGAGAAAACTTGCTAACTAACCCTGCCACAAGAACATAAATGCCTTATGGAAGATAAGCAATAACACTCATCGCTAGCTCCCTGGGCGCTAAAAAACGAGAGAATGAATTTTCCCACTGTGGTGCTAATAAGGGATTAAATTATTTTTTTTTATAATAAAGGTGCCCGAATTACTACATCTGGAAAACATTAAGCATGGCCGATCTCTGTGACACCCATCTCCAAGACAAACTAGAAAGTGACCAAACCTGTGCCAATCACACAATCATAAGTGGATAATCTATTTGTCCCTAAAAGACAGAAAAAATTCACATGGCTTTGTTCATGTGGCTTTTACCTGGTAACGTCGCATTGATGCAAATCCAAAGTTCATTCTGTTAGAAGAAGAGAAAAGAAACGCAGGCACACATAAACATGAAATTGGTCATAGGACAGAAACACAAAGATCTGTTCCCAGGAGTCCTGGCTGTCACTTTCAAAACAACCCACAGCATCCAAAACAATCCAGCTTTGGTGAAGTACAGTCAATGAGGTTTGGCCAAAACAGAAAAGAATATTTTAAATTTTACAGCGCTGCGGTCAGATCGGTGCTTTGCGGATTGGGTGTTCTGCGTGTGAATCTGATCCCTGTAACGACAGCTGTGTGCTCAGACCGCTGTATTCGCCTGCCCGTCCTCTGAGCTGAGACGATCGGCGTGAAAGTAGTGGATACTGTTCATGATCTTATCCTTAAAGGTCATGCTGCCATGTTCCTGGAACACGGGAGCTGTGCAATCTCAGTCAAAGAACATTGGTTTCTGCAAGACTGAGAGAAAATTATAGCTCACATTGAAAGACATCCGTCCGAGACGTCAAAGCTAATAAAAGCAAATCATCTGTAGCTTCAAAAACATAAAAACTGTTTTCCCAGAGGACCAGGCAACACGGTCCTCCTATGCTGCATCTCCTGTGACGAACCCGGTCTTATCAGCTTTCGTCTTGTGTTTGACATCTACAAGGGCCAGCTGTCTCTCAGCCCCAATAAAAGGGAAGCTCCGACGCCCTCACCAAACACGACCTGTCCAAATCGCAGCACGCTTCATTTACAGCGTTAAACATGCAACAGTGGGCAAGGCTTACAATGCGCAACCACAACGCCCTTCAGTCTCCAACAAACCTTAAGCATTTCTTCACAAACCAGAGAGGGAGACGTGCTGGCCGCCTCTGAGGGCACAGAACACAGACAGTGCTCAGGTGAATGCCCAGCTCAGTACAGGTTTTTGCTCACCATGGATTGAGGACAGTAACTGGGTAAGCGCTGTAGCAGGTGCCTTAGTCGGGATTCGCTCTTTATGGTCGAGAGCTGCAGAAGAGAAAGAGACCCAGTGTTAAGGCTCAGGATGCCTGAACACCTCCTCCCACAGAGTGCTGCATGCTTGCCCACATGAGAGGGGTTGTACATATTCCACACCTCCCGCCTCTTCTTCACTGTGTGAAATTCCTGTAAACTCCTTTGTTTCTGCGCAGCAGACCCGCTTCCCAGAATCCCGCACCTCAGCTACGTTCATGTTGCAGCGAGCTAAAAAAGCAACATCCTGACCTGCTTCCCGACCGCCCGTTCGGTTCTGGTGCTGGAGTTTTCAGCCGGGCGTGTCGATACCAGAGCTGCACACAGTTAAACCCCAGGACATGACAGCAGTGAGGCCAAGCAAACTTTCCCCCACCCATACCCTGGAGGTTCTGTGGCTTTGAAGGCAGAGATGAAGATAAGATTCATTTGGGGGGGGGGGGGGGCACCACGACACAAACCACAAAAAGGATTAAAAAAAAAAAAAAAAAAAAATGCAAAAATTACAGCAGATGATTTCCTTATCAGGACACATGCATGATGTAAAAGAGTAAAACTGTAGTGGGTTACAGTGTAGCACAGCTTGAAGGTAAGAACACGTGGTAAAGCACTTACAAACACGTTACACATGGCAGAAAACAAGCTGAGAAATCAGCATGACTCAAATCAGAACCAAAAGCTGATCTGCTCATACACACATTGACCTTTCCCATCACGCGACTCAGCACCCTACCCTTCAATTTCTGAAAATTGTCGATGTTGGAACTAATAAGCTTCAAACAGAAACGTAACGCATTACACGCTTGTGCTAAAATGCAGAAAATCTCCATATTATCACTAAGGTGCGTGTGCGGCTCTTCTCAGAACCTTTCCTGCGATGAGATCAGCCATGCTAGCAGCCTTCAACTTGGAGTTAAACCATCCGAGGCAAATAAAACATTCATAAAACCATACCTGTGATAAGCACAGAAGTCGTATTGAGCAGCAACACAAAAATGTTTTGCTTACACAGCATAATTAAATTTACTCCTGATAGAGTAACTTATGAAAACAGTGACTCTGCTGTAATACCTCACAATGTTTTCCTTTAACATAGCGATTTCTTGGAAGTGACCCAACAGGGGGAGGGAAAAATAAATAAATAAATAAAAAACTGCAAAAGATTAGACTTTGGCCGTGAGTACTAATGGCTGGTCATTTATTCTGCTTTCACTGTTGACAAAAAGCTCACACACAGACACACACACACACACTGTCGAAGCAGAGAAGGATGCCCGTGTTCCATCTGTACAGGCCTCCCTCTCGTTACAGATGCTGTCATCCATTAGGAAGCTGAGACGGTGCTTCATAGTAAAGCATTGTGGGAAACGGGGGGTGGGGGGTTAAACGAGGTGGGGAGCTGTTCTGCTCAAAAGCAGGTGCATTAGTGGGACACCCGCAAAACAGTAATGGTTTGGGGGGGGGCTCTTCTCCAGATTCCGAATACAAGTGTGTACTGGGGGTGTGTCGATGGAATGCTGAGACACAAACTGTCCTTTCATGTCCATCTGACATAGGGAGATGCCAAGGGATGGGAGGACGTCTTCTTCCTGTACAGCAGATCTGGAGAGGAGGGAGGTGAAAAATGAAAGAAAAAAAAAAAAAAAAAAAAAGGGGGGGGGTAGGTGCTCCTTTTAATCACCAAACATCAAAGAGGAGCCAGTTTTTAAGCACTTATGTTTCGATTAGCAGACATTTACTGCAGGGGCCAAAAAAGGGACCCCCAGTGACCAGAGCGCACCTTGGACTCTGCCCCCCTGCAACGGGACATTCAGCCCCAGATAAAAGCACATTCATGCCTCTGTGTAACTGTGCAATTCCTCTCATTCTGCACTCTTCTTCTTTCTTTTCAAATTCAGTGCTCTTTTTTAAGGCTCCAGCAACGCCCTAACTAGGGTGTCGTTATTTATCGTGATGGAGAAAAAACACGTTTAACTGGAGAAGTACAGACCCCACTGCTAATAACAGCACCAGCTACACAACATTCTGTCATGTTAAGTTACGCTTCTTAGCTGTGTGACCATACCACGCACAGAAAACGTGCCCCTGCATTTCTTTTGCATGATCCAACACTAACAACCAGTTGGAAAGCAGCCCGTCTTCCACCCTGTCTGCAACATGCTTTGTGCAAACATCACATGCCTGTTCAGAAATTATTATTTCTCTTGCAACTAAGTGGACAATATAATTCAACTTCTCCACAATGCAAACAAATCTTGCCACTATCTCAATCCATACTGAACGAGGAGAGCTTTCCCATAGGTACTGCTGACTACAACCTCACCCACCAAAGCCTGATAAGGTGTATTGTCTTGGACAATCTCCAGTAATCTCCCAGGAACATTTCCCAGCAGATCCTCCTCCTCTCTTGGAGGCTTCCAAAGTCAGCTTCACACCTCTTCTGGTCCAGCACAAAGAAATCCTCGCCTTCAGTCAGGTTCCCTTCCCTTACAGCATCACACTCCATCCTGGAGCGTTTCTGAAACGAGTCGAGCGGCGATCCGGTTCCCTCACCTGATCGCATGCTTCCCTGCAGGGCGACAGTTCCAGCGTATGGTCGCAACATGATGAATCTGAGAAGGAAGGAGAGATTCAGGAGGTTGTACATACCATCCTGGAAAACACAAGCTACGGAAATACAGGGGATACGTCCTGAACACTGCTGATAATTTACACTGGGGGGCAACGTGACTTGGCTTGTATTTCACCAGCAGCCATTCAGAAACTTTTATTGAGAGTGTAGTGGGGAGGGGGGGGGGTCGTATGGACCTGTGTATACACACATACACATACACATACACATACACATACAGTTGTTTCCTCTGGATTTTCAGGTCCACAGTCACAGGCGTGCTCCTAAGCGTGTTAGCACTTTAACACGTTTTCTTAACACCCTGTCCTGCTACTCACCTTTCACCAGCATCAGATGGCAGAAACAAAACTACTTGGCTTAATTAGTTACCCGCAAAAGCTTTTTCCATGATCATACCCTTTGTTTTGGAACTCCTTTTTAGACTATTAATACCATGAAGTTATTTTGCATGAATTACTTCAGACAGCATGGCAAACCACCAGAACTCCACCATTAACATGAAAACACAAATATGAACCTCTATAAGAGTCAGGTTTAGGGGGCTCTTAGGGGTACGAAGAACTGCTGAATATGCTGACATGCTGTAAATTTGAGAATCGATGTGGAGTCTTTGTAGGAAGAATGTGTATGTTTGGGAAAGGGGGATCACATCTGGAGAGAAGTCTGTGAGCTGGAGGACCAGACCCCCCCACCTTACCCCCAGCCCAAGGACTTCACTCTTTGGCTCTACCTTGCTCCATGATTTGGTTCAAGCTTGCCCCCCTGCCCGCCCCCCCCGCGGGCCTGTGGGGGGGCGGGGGGTGGGTGGGGGGGCCGGGGGCGGGCGTGGGGGGGGGGGGGAGGGGGTTGAGTGGAAT
>JABJVR010002833.1:0-16754 GCA_025773905.1 Chitala chitala
CTATATATTTATTTATTTTTATTTTTTTTGCTTATATTTTTATTTTTTCTCTCTCTCTCTCTCTCTCTCTCTCTCTCTCTCTCTCTCTCTCTCTCATTCTCTCTCTCTCTCTCACACACACACACACAGTACCATGGCAATAAAACTGTTTGTTCTTCGTTGTCTTCACCCAATAATTTTCTAATAAATTTTACTCACACACAAAGAAAGATGTGTTCTAGATCTCTTCTGACTGTGCATTAGTGAAGATAGTTTCCTATGTATTCCATCAAATTATTATAGTTGTAAAAATGATTTTTTTTTATTCATGAATACAAAGAAATGGTCAAGTTGCACAAAAGTTTCTCTGCTGTTTTGTCTGCCATGCTGGCCTTCCTTAATGCTATTCCATATTCATGTGTCAGCAGGAGATACCTTCATCTCCAATGGCAATTTTCATGGTGTCAGCCTCAACTATTTTCAGGGTCTAAGGAGTCATCGTCATTAATATCATCTTTAAGACAAGTCAGACAGTTCCAAGGCAAGATCTTGCTTCTTATCTTCTGATTGATCAAAACACAAAAGTGAGTGCCAAGGGAATTTGTATCTGCTTTCAAAACTCAAAAACATTATAAAAAAACACAGAGCTATCTACAAATAGTAAATATTGGATGTTGGATAGGCGGCGTGGTGGTTAGCACTGTTGCCATGCACCTCCAGGCCTGGGGTTCAATTCCTGCGTTGGGTCTGTGTGCGTGGAGTTTGCATGTTCTCCCTGTGCTTGGCGGGTTTTCTCCGGGTGCTCTGGTTTCCTCCCACAGTCCAAAGACATGCAGGTTAGGTTGACTGGTGTGTCTAAATTGCCGTGTGTGTGCCCTGTGGTGGGTTGGCACCCTGCCCTGGGTGTCCCCTGCCCTGCACCCTATGTGCTCTTGGGATGGGCTCCAGGTTTCTCTGCGACCCTTAGCAGGAATAAGCGGTTAAGATAATGGATGGATGCATCTTGGATATATTGCTAAGTGAGTGTGTTCTTAATTGTAGGAATAGTAAATAAATTTGTTTTCTTTTTGAGAAGAAGACCATACAAGTGATACAGTAAACACATACGTATATAAATAAATTAATTAATTAATTAATTAATTTTTGTCTCCGCATAATGGGAAGACTGTTTTTATTCCATCTGATTCTATGACACATTTAAGGAAAGTTTAAGAAACAACTGGATAAACAGACCCAAGATTCGATGTCCTCTCACATTCCTGCCGGTTCGCCAGTGACTGTACTATGCCAAGTCACCTCAGCAGAGAAGACCATTTGACATTCATACTTCCTACATAGCAGTCTTTGAGAAACCTCAGCAACAATTCCTAACTGTTTGCCTTTTGGTCAAATTTTTTTTCTGAATACAACACTTGCCTTTTTCTCTCACTTTCCCCCCGCACTGACGTTCCTAGCCTATCAGCAGATTAGAGGATTGCTTAGGTATGCAGCCCTAACAAACCTTCCCTGTATGGAAACCCTGTTGCAAATCCTTTGTTTTATCAATCCCACCATATGGTTCAGGAGAAGCTTGTACATCTCCCTCCAATGCGTTATTAAAGACAAGGTCTACCGAGGTCATGTTTCTTTATGTTTTGCAGAGAGACACAAAACAGCATTTCCTTCATTTGTTTCAGCTTCACCTTGTGGGCTCCTAAGCCTTACATCGGCGAACAAATGCGGGCAAATGTAGATGACAAACACCACTTCCCCTCATCCACAACTTAAAATTTGTGTAGATCTGAGAAGCTGCTAAACCAAGAAACAACATTTTCAATTTTTATATTTTTTTTGTTGCAAAATTTTACAAATTATACAGACTGAGTTGTGGGAAATGTCACTGAAATGTCTGCCGCATTAAAAGTCTGAAGGACGCTTATTGAAGATATTACTAAACATTACAAGCCTTGGATGTTCTCAGCCGATCTAAAGTGCAACGGGACTGGCATTTACCAGGCGGCACTGAAGTTGAAAGAACGTTTGGGCAAACCACCTTAAACCATGCCCCACTGAAGGTGCTAGTTGTGTAAATTTCATTAAGTGCTTTTCTGTTTAAAGGCCCGGTAGCCTAATCAGTATAGAACACCAGCACCTGCTTGTGTTCCACATTAGTAAACACAGTTCACAAATATGAACAAAGACTGTTACCTAAAATAAGTTCATTAAAATTTTTTCTCTGACCTTCACCCTAGGAATTTTCAGAATATCAACTCATATTTTTAAAAAAGGAAAAATAATACGCTAACAGAATATAAAATTAACATTGTAGCAATTAAAACATTTCCTTGACAAGGAGCAACTGTCAAAGAGTGTAAAATTACTTTTTCCGAGTTTCTGAGTTGGGAAAAACAAATTTATGAGTAAATTAAGAGATCTGATTTTGCAGTGAAAATATATTTTAAACTTTAATTTAAGGCAGATGACTACCATTAAGTTATTTGTAGGGTATAATGATGTAAAATTCAGAAATATCAGAAACAGTCAATTTGAGGTAACTTATAATAATGACAAACAGACATATTACAAGACATTTGTGGGACATAGATTCCTTATTTAGTCAATGCTTTTCAGTTGCATTCTGGGAAATATATACAATGTCCTGCTTGAATAAGAATAAACCCAATTTTTCATTCATTGTTGTCCACACTACCTATGGGGGGGTCATCTTTTTGCCTCGTTTTGCAGGACAGAGGAGTGCTCTGGAAACATTGACCTTAAATGTGTTTTCAGGCTGAGATGAGCAGTGCAGCTGCCATGCTTTGTTGACAACAGTGTTGCCAAAACATGCTTAGGTACCATCAGTGGGACTTTGCAGGAGTGTAACACAGAGGCAGTCATTATGTCAGCGAAATCCACGCCTCCCATGTGAGTGTTGTACTGATAAGACCAGGAATATGTATCTTCCTTTTCTCTTCTTTTGAGTAGCATGTCACCTCCCCAGTAGGACTGACTGCAGCAAAGAAAATCTCCAAGGTCACTGTCTTGCTGTCTGTGGAGTATCACTGTGAACTCCAGTCATATATGCCTCTTTCTCTTCTGAGGAGGTCACAGGCTCTTCCAACCTACATCTCAACAAGCCGATTTTTCAAATAGTCCCAGACCTTCTAAGGCAATGAAGTCAGTGGGGTTTCTTACAGTTTTTTACAGTTCCAGAAGAAGACTAGCACCTAATCCAAACTGTTTGTGTGGAACATGAGGATCTCCATCAAATACAGACATCCTCACATTCGCTATGAAGTTGTACACAAAGTCAAACAACTGTCCCCTCATAAACATCTTGCATTCCCCTTACTTGGGTTTGCTGGGACAGCACTACTGCAGATTTCCTGCTTTTCTGTGACCATCATGTCATCAAAGGAGAACTTGTTTTCACGCTCTGTTTCCAGGCACTTCCATCTCATGTATTCAAGCACAGGACCTTGTTTTCACCAATCGATCTTCAATCTTGTCAGAGGTCATGTTATGCTGTAAGTGGAGCATCCTGGATAAGCACTGGAAGCTCTTGAGCAGCGTAGCCTCTGCTGCTTCTGTCATATCTTGTGTGTTGGTCAGTAATCCTCCACTGCCAGCATTTCCACTACCCCGATGATCAGCTTTATGATTCCTATGGGGGCTTTTACTTCAGCTGTGCTGGTCTTGATACTGGATCCAATGAGTTGACAACTTGGTCTGGTCAGCGATTACGTCAAAGCACTCCTCATCAAACAATACGGAAAAACGTGTCAGAGGAGTAAAGGCCTTTTCTGGTGTTTTGTGCATTTGACTCTGTGCTGGGCAGATGCTTAAATTCAATTTCCCAACTAAAGAAAAGAAAGAAAAATATCAAATATGTCTCAGGCCCAATATATAGAGAACATGCAACTTTTACATTTATAATCAAGCAGAGCAAACTCAGTCTGGTCTCCTGTGGTCCTGTGATGGCCCTGTTGCTCATCACCTACATGTTCTCACCCCTTTGTGTTGGCGTGCTGCCTCTCCTGCTCCATCGCACAGCTCATCAGAAGATCAGAAGTTTGTATCTGCCAGGATACAAAAACCATTTAATCATTAACTGCTTTTATTACGTTGCTATGCCAACATACACCTTAACTCTTATAAGCTACATTTTGCCAAACATATTATTTTATGATTTAACTGTAAACAGGTGACATATATCCTTAAGATAATGGATTTTTTTTTTTAAGATCATAAAAGCCATCTGGTTTTCTGTATACTGTGCATTTAAACAAACAGTTTAATGAGAAAGGCAGGTGATAAGGATCTGCTAATATAAAGCAGAGAGTAGTAAAGGCCAACATATAACAATGAATATAAAATGAAACACAATTAGCAGACCCCATTTGGATGCCTGCAATTATTTTCTCAATAATGCAGGAGGATGAATGTCACCTGTTCTACTGAGGGCAAGTATTTTCTCTGCAGTACAGTTGCATGTTTGCAGGTTAAATGCAGACTCTTCAAATGTAGACCTCTGATGCATGAGGTTACCTTTTGGATTGGATTTTTTGGCAGTGAAGAATTAAAGCCCTTCCAATATAGACAGACAGACAGATTATTCTTTTTGTTTTATCCATTATCCATTTCAAATTAATCAGTAATTAAAATTCAGAATTTCCTAATTTTTCCTTGAAGGAATAGCTTCCATCATTTTATATCTTAATATGTTAAATATAATTTCTGTCACATGTTTTCAGATAAGCATAATTAAAACTTGTTGCTTGAATCAGTCTTTTTAGCTCTAAGTATTTTTCAGGTTAGACTGGACCCACAGTAACTAGGGGTTGGGGAAGTGTTCAAAATAATAAATCTAAACCGATAGTTTTTAATTATCACAGACAAGATTTTGTAACATATGTTAGATTAGGATTTACTGCATTGTTAACTAATGCAGGAAATTAACTAATGCAGGAAAGGAAAACCCCAAATACTTGTTTAAACTTGATATATGGGAAATACAGAATGTTAAAATAGTTATAAACAAACACAACCATAAACTGATTACTTGGGAGCAAGGCTAACTGAGTATATTCTGCATAAATAAAAACTGTACCGACTTTAAACCCTGTTAGTGGAATCAGTGTGCTGCTTTTAAATGCTAAGCTTATCAAATGTCATGGACCCCAGTCTTGACTGTAAACAAATTTCCATTTGACCCTGCTGTTCCTCTGTCATCTGTGGAGAGCAGAAATGAGGCATGACTCACCTTTCACAGCGGCACCTCCGTCAGAGTCCGGCAGCTAAGGGTGAACAGCCAGGTGAATCCACGAAAATGCACACCTGTATAGCAGCCCACATAAAGTTAATTAACAAAAAGAACAGCAGCTACAACAACGCTACTACTACTACTAATAATAATAATAATAATAATAATAATTAGTGATACATTCCGTCATAAAAATGTTAAGTAGACTGTAAATAGCATATGTAATCCAAAACTTAAAACCTGTAAAGATTTGTCTTGCTAGAAAATGAATTAGTACTTTTTTTTAAGAATGTGATCAGTCCTTTAGCTGTTTTGTAAGGAAGCAGTATTTCCAGTTATAATACTATTTGATAGTCTTTGTGACTCAAAAACAAGGTTAAATAATAAAGTCCTATCTGCTGCAGCCATTTCTCCTCGGATGATATCTAGTGTCGGGTTTTTCTCACATCTCAGAGCCCTCCATCACTAGGATTGATATGCTGATAAATTACAAACAGTCACATGCTGACAAACCAAAAGGATTTTTAAAAACTCATCAAGAATTCATTTGATAAGAGCACTTGAAATTTGCAGTTTGTGTAGCATGTACGTTTTCCATGGCTAGTTCTTGTCCTAGGCTACCATGGCTAGCATTTGTTCATTCGTACTTAATATGTCTTCCTTGGTAACCTGCACAGTCACGGAGGATGCGTTTACTACATGTGCTATCTGCTCCACATCTCGTTGTGCTGATGCTCCTGTGTGGTGTGCTCAGTGGAAAGTGTAATAAATGATTAATTACACTGATTAACTTGGCACTATCCTTTGTCCAGAGGAGGCTTTCTGGAAGGGGTTTCCAAGCCTCCCCCACAGGGTTTTGTATTCTCTATTCCTACATGCTGCAGACAGCAACAGCTCACTGTGGGACAATCACTGGAAAGATTGAGATTAACCCAGCGTATGAACTGAGCAAGGCGTGCAGAATCTTCACTTAGCCAACCGGCATAAAGCAGAAACCCAAAGCTCACGTAGAAAAAATTCAACCACCGGACATAGAATTCTAAGGTGAAGGACCATCATCTTGACAACCTCGGTGTTTTCAGAACATACATTCTCCAATGAACGATACACACTTTGGAGGCACCGTTAACACAAGAAGGTCATCTCCTTGTTTGGAGCCAGCAGACAAAAAAAAGAAAATCTGTCACAACTAAAAACAAACTCAAACTTGTGGACTGGCTTATTTGGAGACCTCTTGTAATGCAGGGTGTTTCTGTGGATGAAATCACCTTGCCCTCAGGAGAGAATGGTCAAACATGATAGGCCTGTGCAGCAGACACGAAGACCTTGAGGGCAAAGGGTGACCATATCCCACCTACGGGCACGTACAAAACAATGTTGGTAAAGCAGATCAAACAACAAGTAAGGTCAGAGCGTAAAAAAAATGAGACTCTAGAAGTGTGTGGACCACAGTACCTGTGACTTTCATCTGCGGCTAGTGCTGTTCACTGCACAAAGGGAAAATCACTACACAAACAGACTGGGGCGTCACAGACCTCCCTTAGCCTGAGGTGAAAGGTTATGCTTAATGGTGACCTGCTGACAGAAGGTCACCTAATTGGACGTGCAGGTCAGCAAATCACACCTGATGTGTCATCTGGAGGCCACAGAGATGGTCAAGGTAGCAAGGTGCACTGAGTTGATTTATGCACAGGAAGTACACAAAGAAGCTGTGAGGTTGTGAAGTAGAAGATATCAGCTGGTTTCCAGGCGAAGTTAAACTTCTGAAGTGGTTCTGTTTGTCTGTTTAATGTCTACAGAAAAGAAATTTGACTTGCGTGAGAAGGACACGTTATAAAATCTTTGGGCAGTCAGTCAGTGAGTCAGTCAGTCATCTTCTATACCGCTTTATCCTGTTAAGGGTCACGGGAAGCCTGGAGCCCATCCCAGGACACAGAGGGCACAGGGACTGCAGTCTATGAGCAGTCCCTTTTAAAAATAAGTGAATGTTCAGGAAAATGGCTTAAATTTAATGATCTAAGTGAGTGATGACAGGTTTAAAGACAATACCAACAAAATAAAACCCACTCCTGATATATCCCGCACATTAGAATATGTTATAAATTTTCCAGTTTTTAAAACTCAAAGCCCAAACTGCTCAACCACACTAATATAATTTCAGAACAAGTTTCATGAGAACTGCAAAAAAGCAATTTGCAGTTCTTTAAAAATATTAAATATGTTTAGTTCCTTTTCAGCAGCTACTTGTTGAAAAAAAGTGGTTGCTGACATGAAATTTATATTCTGTATCTAATAATGCTAATTAAAAAGTGCTGAAAGTCTCGACGGGTTAATAAGCAATGTTTGAGTTAAACACATATCTCAGCTTATACATACTGTTACAAAATTATGTGTCATAGAGATGTTTTTATTTATTTATTTCTATTATAGCCATATAAAGAGCCCCACCAGGTGATGTCATCAGGACTAATGTGGCACAGAAATAAAACTGAAATTTTAATATTCAGGATGGGTGTTGTACAGCTTTATAATAAGGAAATCAAATTCTAACTATATGCAGCGAGAGAGAAAATAGATCTTGAAAACACCTGGAAAATAAGTGTTATCTATGTGCTTGAGAAGTATGCTGGTCATAAGTGGTGAAAAGATGATGATGACAACGATGATGATGATGATGATGATGATGGTGATTGAAAATATAGAAGATGGTGATGTCTGTGAGAACACAACGGCAGACACAACAAAAATAACAACGCTGTTTATGCTTCTCTCTAATTATAAAATACCACCAGGCCCAACAGTAAAATCAGTCACAGCATTTAATTGTGCAGTGCGTCTGGTGCATTCTCATAAATGTGTATGTGTGTGCATGTAATCCAGCTGGTAAATTCAATTTAACATAGCTCTCTTAACCGTCATATTCCAACAAAAGCACTGACATTTGTCTCAGACTTTTTTTAAAGCACCAAACAGCCATCTCCAGAAAAGCATCACTCACACATTACAAATGACAAAGAGAAGGGGTAAAAACAACTACGACTAGTGCATTATTGACTCAGCTGCATGCTTATCCTCGCAGTAAATCCCACAGATGGGACAGAGCGTCTTATATTCTCTGCCTTTGGCTCTATGCGTTTTGGCTGTGCTTACCACTAGCGGATTTGTCAGTTGCTGTTACCTCCCTGGTCTGCCTGGCACAAGCCTAGAGCCAAGGCGGCTGCCAATTTTGCTAATGTGCCTCATTTTTTTTTTGTACATTTTTAAAACGTATCTGTCCCACTCCAAAATAATTACCTTTTACATTATAATATCAAATATACATACATTCACAACAAGGAAACTCCGTGCCAAAACCAGCCACGCATTTCACAGAAAAACGTTAAATATCGTTTTTAATAGATGTTATAGTCATTTTTCAGAATGCGTTAGATTTTTTTTAAATGAGTTAAAATGTCATTAAATTTATACAAGTTAAAATGTGCATATAGGATGGATAACAGAAGGATAGCTTTCATGGGAAGCATTTCAAGGGGAGTTTAAACTGTGCAGTGGTCTCCTTGCTTTGCTCTCCAGATGTGCATTGCTCTCCAGATTGAAGGTCATTCACAACCTCAATTGCTGTTTCTTTTGTAAACCCCTTGCGTCTGCCCCTCTGTTGACAATGTCCTTGAAAGCACAAGGTCAGTCTGCACACTGGGAGGAGGACAGAACTGTATTGTTTTATTCTGATGCTTTATCTTATGACAAACTTTCTCAGCTAAACCTATAGTTTAATAAAACACCCCCCCCCCCCTGCCCAGCTAAGCAGACATGATGCCAGTGGCGTTTGGGTGTAAAGACATCTCACTGAAATTTCAGCACAGGTGTGCAGGTCCACCTCTTGTGCCAGAAGGTCTTTATGCTAATATTAGCTAATTTGAGAGACTTGGCCCTGCATAGTTGAACAAAGGCTGGCTGTTCCAGTTTGTTCCCGTCGTGTCACTCGCTTGACTGTCCACCAGGATGGGGGAGGTTTAACCATGAACCTTCAACAACAGCTGTGG
Organism: Chitala chitala; assembly: GCA_025773905.1. Taxonomy (NCBI): domain Eukaryota; kingdom Metazoa; phylum Chordata; class Actinopteri; order Osteoglossiformes; family Notopteridae; genus Chitala; species Chitala chitala. The sequence continues at coordinate 9,265 of JABJVR010002833.1, forward strand.
GTGCATCCAGGCAAACCTGTGTGCACACATACTGTGAGCTAACTTTTCAAATACTGCCTTGTATAACGGTGCTGGTTTTAACTTATAAAATACCTGCTAGCCTTTCAAGTTTGATGAATTTTTAAAATCTGGACAAGTACGTGAAACGCCTTAAATATGAATATTTCTTTTTAATGTTGTTATGGTGCATGCCACAGAAAAATGAAGTTATGCTATACATATATGCTTGGTGAATAGCGTTTAATTTCTTATCTCTCTTTAATTTGTTACAAATAAACATCTTTATTTTGTGATGTGTCACTTCTCTTTTGTAAATACTCAAGAGCAGACAGATAACAACTGAGCAGTAATTCACATTTATAACCATTTACTCATAATGCTGCACTTCAACTGTTTCATATGCTGTATATTGTATATTAAAGAAAATTAATAATGTAGAAGTGGAAAAATCCTTAGAAAATGATTTAAATGTTACAGTAGTTTAAAAGAATTCATATTTGATATTTAGATCTCAGTCTTATCATTATTTATTTATTTATTTTGCATGACTGAGCTTTCTCTATCACAAAAATGGAAATTTCTGTACATTAGACACAAAGAGAAGGTGAAAACACACACTGTCACACATTCCTCACCACAATGAACACTGTGATTTATCTCCAAAACATACCTTCTCTGCCTGCTTCAAATGTACAAAAAACATTAAACACACTTTGCTGGAAATCGGCTTAAAATTGTCTTCTTAGGAGTGAATATGTTGTGCAAATAAACAATGAAATTGGTCTGTCTCAAAAACGCAGGTATACATGCTAATGGGTACTTTTACAGAACATACATTTATGTAACACCGACTGACTGTTAAATCTTTGAGGATCTCAGAGGCCAGGCCATAGACATATTTATGGCATATTCAGATATTTTTGTAATATGTGAAAAGCACGTCATCTAATAAAATGAAGAAATGTAATACCCTGGTAGTTTCCTTTCATTTTACACTACTCAGAATGGAATGTTGTTATCTTAATAAGAATGAAAGAAAGAAAGTAACGACTTGGAATCTTGACACAGCCTTTATGTTGTACATAAGCTATGCATCTTGTATCAAAGTCAATGTGTCATCGTGGCTCAGCCAATTTACTGGCAATAAACCATCCTTATTAATCCTTTATATCCCTTGAAAATATTATTAGATGGTAAATGCCTTCTTTAACAACAGCAGAGGAGAGGGTGTCAGAACGTATCACTTTGTGTCACTTTAAATTAATACAGTTGTAAGGACAGGGGGGCTTGTTTCTGCTCATTGTTCACAACAAGTCTAATGAAATTACTTGGCTTCTCTCTAAGAGTCCTGGAGTGGGAGGAATGATGCCTTAATGGAAATACGTTCCCAGCTTGGTTTTATCCCATATCTACACAAAACAAAAATCTCATTAATTTCTCCATCTCATTAGCATTGAACCACGAGTACCATAAACTGATGAAGTATTTCATGGAAAGCTGAATAAAACGTGTAGTTATGCAAGGAGGATCAAAAACAGACACAAGTGGAATGGCCATTAAGCTGTAAGCACGAGGAACTGCCATTAGTTTTCATATTTATTTTTATTTATGTAAAACAGTACATTGCTGCCTCTGTGTATTAATGTTTTTAAGTGCTGTTTTTTGGTGTTCTGTGTCGACCGCTGTTTTGATCCCATTCCGACTGCACAACTTCTGAGAAGATCAAGACTACAACAAGAATTTTTTCTTAAGTTGCGCAATACATTAACCGTTCTTGATTCCACAAATCAGATTAACATAATATCTGAGCAGTGATGTGCTTCTTTGTTTATGGCCAGCCGGGATAGTTCCTCGTGGTCAGAGCTAAAACTTCGGAAGATCACAGGAAGGACAGGAGAAGGCCCCAAAGCTTCTTCCATCTCCGAGTCAATAAGTGCTAGCAGAACTGCCCAGGGGATCTCGTGTCCTAGGGCCCCTGCTAAAGTGGGTCTCCAACGCTTTTGATGGCTAGTTTTCAAAGCCATTTACGTGTATCAGAGAACGCTTATGCTTATTGCAAGGGCATAATGTTGGCAAAGGAGCTCTCCAGTAAGCATATGTAATTATTCCTCTGATGGTGTTGGATGGCAGTGGTCGGGAAAGTAATGTCTTCCAAAACCATCATTCACTTGGAGCAACTGCTTTTAAAAAGTTCAGTGGCATGAACCTCTGAGTATTTCTTCTTAATAGAGACATAATAGAGAGGAGTGGGGGGGAAGTGAGTCACACTAAACAGATTTTAAGTCGTTCTTTTACCCTGCATGCTGCTTTCTCTACTGAACAGAATGTTCACATCCACCTTGCAGACAGGCTGTTTTCGTTTTGTTTCATATTGTTGGATCCCGTTACTACGCGCTAATAGATTTACATGGGATAATATTGAAAAAACATGCGTTTAGTCAGGCAGATTATGGAGACTATGGTAAGGAACTTCATCTTTCCCGTTAATATTTTAAAGTGCTCTGGTGACATAATAAGCCAAAGCCTGCTTGGAGACCAGAGGGAAAAACACAGAGACAAAATGCATCATTTTTTAAAATAGGCGTTGAGAGCAAAATTGAACAACTGAAAATGTGGTTTTATGCACCATCTTTGCAAAAACTGTTAAATTGGGCTGTAGAAATGATTTCAGCCATTGAAAAACTTGTTTGAAACCTAGACATTTTTTTTTTTACATCAAAACCATATAACCATATGAAACCTGGCTTTTGATGTAAAATGTTACATATGTAGCCGGGTAACAGCTCTTGCGGAATTCACCATTTTGATAACATCTAGTGAAATGTGTTTTTCTTAGGAATGCTACATAAATAAACTCTCGTAATACTACAACTAATACTCATAATAATAATAATAATCATAATAATAATAATTTATTATTATTATTATTATTATTATATTTAGTAATATTATTATATTACTCAACAAAATATCAGAAATTACAGAAACAGTTTGTACTGGGTATGTACCAGGGGAGAAGTACCTTATAAGCAGAACGGCACGTGAAAGGCTTTGTAACCATAATATGTTTTGTATTGTTTTATTTGGTCTTCCTGGCAATATACCCTTGCATGTTGTATACAAGTTGGTCAAGTGGATAACAGCTGAAGTAGTGCAGTAAATGTAATTTAATCACAAAATTATCATGCAGATGAAGAAGGAAAAGGCCTCCATAGTATACAGTATATAAAAATATGTTTACTCAGCTCAGTCAAACCATTTTTGAAGTGTTTGTTAAAGAACTGTAATGACAGGTTTCAGAGCTACAAGGTAGCACTTTTAAAAAGAACTCTATTCTACTGAGATGTGATGTGACCTCAAATGTTCTGATATACGGCTGCTCTCTACCATCAATCTTGTAAACCTAATTCAGTTTTCAATAATGTTTGAGCCCATTACACACTGGGCAAGTGACATTCACTCCCATTAGTTCAGTAATGCAATTCGATATAATTACTCCATGTCTTTTTAAACGTCGCTGGATTCTTTCTGGCCTAAAAAACGTGTTTGATCTATTCTAGAATCTTACTGGCACAGGTATATTACAATGTGGACTGGATATTTACATCCAGCTAAGAAACAAAAACAATATATAAAAGCAATATTCAATTCTTAATAGGACCGGCTCTCAGGAATGAGAGTTTTCTCAGGGGTGAATGCTTAAGATAATATTTAATATTGCAATTCACAAAGAAATGCAAACTGAAGTTTCTTGAACTTGTTCATATTGCGTAAGCACGAGATACACAGTGATGTATGATTATCACTATTAGAACCGGCACTTTACACTAATACTCCAAAGCATGTGGAGTTATTGCTAACAGCAAAATATGCAAATCCCTTTGTAAATTATGTATCTCATATCAGCCATTTATTTTTGCTCTTTATTTTGTTCTCCCTTTAATTCTCATCTATGAGATATTAAAATAAAAAAAAGAAACATACAGGTCCAATACCAGGAAAAAAAGGCAAATACCCCCCCCCCCCCGTATAGGAAATGTGGTAAAAGATGAAACGAACCTGACATTTCAGCAGAAGCGGTTGTTAAGAATATTTGCCACTTTCAAGAGCTTAAAATAGAAGTGGTGTTTGCCAGGAGATGATCAGCTTTTAAGAGCAGGTGTATCTATTGCTGTTTATTCATGATGCAGACGCTCACGTGACGGAGCTATGTTACAGTTGTGTTATGAGAGGCTGTCGTTAGGAAACAGCTGTTCCAGCCCGGCCTCCTGTTCCCACGTTAAGTGTAACGGTAATACCTTACGGAGCTGCTGTGAAGCGTTTTCCCCTCTGTGTGCTGTTTCAGCAAGGGGTCTTGAAAAGGCAGATAGATTCTTTTTAAAGTATTTTTACACTGTAGAAATTCAGGGACAATTATTTTTCCATGAGTACACTGTAATGATGTGTAGGGATACTAAAAATAACAGCTTGGTATAAATATAATCAGCATAACTTAACCATAAAGAACACTCTTCCATATTCTTAGATGCCTTTACTAATTACCGTATGAGCTCAAAGCTAATTTAAATCGTTATGAACTTATTTGCCCCATAAGTAGAACATAGCTTGCAGTCCCATTCACCTTTTATCTTTTTTACTTTTTACTCTCTTGCTGTTTCTTCCTGCTGACTTCTATACTTTCATACATTTGCAGTGTTTGCCATAGAAAGTTGTGGTATGATATATTGACATTATTGCAGTGTTCACCATCCATCCATCCATCCATCCATACATCCATTCACTTTGCTACCTTATCCAATTTAGGGTTGCAGGAAGTCTGGAGCCCATCCCAGGAAACACAGGACACAGGGCAGGGGACACCCAGGGCGGGGCACAATCCACCACAGTGCAGTGATCACCAGATCTTTTTAAATAAGATAGCATTTAAATGTCTGATTTTCACTGGTTTGATTTACAACTTTATAAAGCATAGCAGGAAAAAAAAGCATACGTTTTTATTTACACAATCAAAATTTGTTGAACAAAAAATGTTTAGTACCCGTATGACAGTGCCACGTTTCGTGTGTTACACACCATCTGTGTAAGTTGCACTGAATTTTATCTGTGCGCATGTTTGCTGACAGTGTGGCCTGCTATCCAGCTTCATATCCTCATCATGTCCGAGGTGTTCTTCTGGCTCATTGCCATTTTCAGGACTCTTTGTAGATGTCTGGTGGGATCCAGTTCACAACTCGTTGCTGGGTGCTTTAGAAGTGAACTGCATTTTGGAGGCTGTTCCATGTGCATTTTTAAGTGTAACTTGGCCATCTCTATCCTGCTTCTTTATCCAATACCTTGGGAAGGGGAGGCCTCGCCCATTAGCATTTCATCACTCCATACTAATCTCCCAAAAATATGCCTGTGGCCCTTGATGGTGTAAGAAGTGAAGTATCTGCACAGAATTCACACCAACATCCCCTGCATTTCACAATGTGGAAAGCTTTTATTCGTTCACAGATGATTAGGCTTATTAAGTAGGTTTTTGCAAACTACTAGTTTTTTACTGGACCATCACTGGATGACAACAGCATTTGATAATCTATGCAGACTAAAACATGTGTTCCATATTTCTTCAGGTCAGGATAGATGTGATTGACAAAACATTGAACTGTTCTTCAATCTACCCCTGAGCAGAAAGTGAAGGGTAAAAAAATAACATTTGTTTCCTCTACAAAGTGTGATCGATCCTCAAACGGGATCTGTGGTCAATTTCTGTCTTAGATCTACATCCAGAAACACTGACAATAGCTGTATGGGCTGAGAGAAAATTTTTCATAACATTGCAAACAGCAGAAACAGGAATCCCAATGTATTTACAGGGAAATTTGTAGCCTCAAATATGATATGTCAAACACATATGGTCAGTTGTAGCCAATTTGGTGACCTTGGTAAGATTTTTAGATTTTAGAATTCCACCACCAATTGCTGCAGTGGCGCCCCCTATAGATGGACGATGCACCTAGCATTTGTCTGTATGGCCTATATCCAGGTCTGGCTCTGCAAACATGCATAGTTAGCCTGGTATCAAATTTCTTACATACTATATAATTTAGATAGAACCTCATAATTAGCAATATTTTTCAGATGGGGAAATGCTAACATCTCACTTTCTGAACATCATTGACTGACACAAAAGAACGCAGAGACCCAGAGCACCATTGTTAATTTTTGATTTTGTAATTAAAATAACACTTCTGTCCACATCCAATGCACACACTTTCCCAGATGAGCCCATCTAAGAAGTTGTTTGGCTTTGGAACACAGGTTTTTTCTTTCCGTTGTGTCCTAAGTTTCTTTTGCGCCCGGCCTCTTTTTACATAGTGTGAAAAAAGGATAACATTAATTGTTGCTATGACAATTCATGATGTTGTTTTGAATTTTAATTAAAACAGAAAAAGCACTGAGGAATCTAGGTACAAATGCAATGCATCATTTTCTGTCGAAATACTCTATGTTAAACTAAATAAAAAAGGACAAAGCCACAAAACCAATGAAAAATGCTAATTTTAAAAAAGTTAATGCATTAAAAAGATGGAAAATTTGAAGTTTATATGTATGCTTCTTTCTGTGTAATACTATGTAAAATAGTTAACTGAAAATCTTTTTTTTTTTCTAAATTCACCGTCAGATGATATCATTAATTCACATATATGTAAGCTATTTATTTATAGTAATCTTAGATAGGGCCTCATGGTATCAGGTAGTCTGAGGGACCAAGGACTGATAGTCTGGCATAGTGCACTGAACATGACTATAAATCATGTCAGGATAGGGTGGTTTTGTTACAGTTTCTGGAAGATCAGAATTTAGAACACTTGCCCCCAGGCAATAGCTTAGACCTCACAAAACTGGTAGACACCCCCACATTGCAGAAAAGAGAGTCACACTTTTACGTCCAGACTTCAAAGGCTCCGTTCAGGCTTTATGGACCTCCTGCTACTTTATAGTACCTCCTGGACCAGATGGCACTTTTCTGGACTGTAATTCAGAGCAATGATGTGGAAATTAACTTGATCTGGTCCTGGTAGCAGAGCTTCAAGCTAAACTGTTGGAGACTAATCGCAAGTACACCACTGGGAGAAACTTCTTGAGCTGCGGAGTGAGGAGTGCAGTAACTGCAAAAAAAATGTCTCATTCTGTTGCTGAACATGCAAACAGCCAGCTGTCCTCTTTGGTCACATGGCAGTTAATTGTGTTTTATGTTAAAACTCCACCGATATCATTATCCACATAGCAATTATTGATGTGATTGTTGTCAGCCATTGGTTGACATTTTTGTGTCATGATCTGAACATGGAGGAATGGATGAACAGGAGCAAAATGTACACACAGAAGGGTTTATTGCAGAAAACAATGGGTTTTCAGTACAAGAGGCAAGATACATAGGAAAAAAAAAGACTATAAACACCCTGATGCTACAAAAACTGGCAGAGGACTGAAACAAGAGGTGT
>JABJVR010002834.1:0-16753 GCA_025773905.1 Chitala chitala
AAAACCCACCAAACACAGGGAGAACATGCAAACTCCACGCACACAGACCCAAGGAGGGAATTGAACCCCAGGCCTGGCGGTGCACAGCGACAGCGCTAACCACCACGCCACCATGCCGCCAAGTTAAATTCAGCATGTTAATATTAATATATATGATTGTGTTTTAATTGTACCTTAGCAACAAGTAAACAAGAAAATTTGTTTTATGTAACACAATTCTGAAAGGAACAGTTACGTAACTTTGTGTGTGTAGTTTTTAATTATGTACGTAATGGCTTTACTACCACTAATACGATCACTTAAAACAGTTTGACATTTATTGGCATTTAAGGTTTTGTCACATCATATATAAACTCCTGAAGTTTTTAATTTCGTCACTGCTTTTGTCTCAGTTTTCTTTACCACTCACATACACCAGCATGCCAAGGTAAGCAGTGTTTTGCATTTCTGAAAAGTAATTTATTTACTACTTAATGCTGAAAGGCAGACACTACACACCCCCAAGAACAAGTTTAACAGTGTGGCATGGCTTGAATTAAAAGGGGGCCAGCAGGGGGGGGGGGTCAAAGACAAAGTTGACTGCCCTCAGTCAGTCATTTTCTTATCTGTTTAGTCCTAGTGAAGCCTAGAGCCCATCCCAGAGCACAGGGTAGGGGAAACACAAGGTGGGGTGCCAACCCACCACAGGGTGCACTACGCACATCAACCTAACCTGTATGTCTTTGGACTGTGGGAGAAAATCGGAGCACCTGGAGAAAACCCACCAAGCACAGGGAGAACATGCAAACAGACACAAGGTGGGAATCGAACCCCGGGCCTGGAAGCGCAAGGCGACGGTGCTAACCACTACCTGACTGTGCTGCCCAACTGCCCTTAACTTAAAATTTTATTTTGTCTCTTAGGAGAAAGTTGGTCAGTTTGGAGACAGAGGAGTCTGGAACTCCTATGGGAAATGCATGTTGTAAATGTATGTAAATGCATGTTGGTTTTCCTTGGTCTTCCAGCTCGGTTCTCACCCAGAAAGGTGGCACTGCAGCTGCACCTCTGAATGCAGCACTGCTCCAAATTTATCCAGCTGTAATAACAGACAGTGCTGCAATCTTTGCTGCGTTACATCATACGCTTCATCAAATGCAACCACATATGCAACAAGGTGCTAACCCTGGTGCAGTTAAGTTATTCAGTTTCATAACTCCATAGCGTTGGGATGTTTAGATTTGCCAGATGTGCTGGAAAAAAAAACGGCCTGTTTGCACTCGCTGTTAAAATTAAAAAAAAAAAATCACACTAATTACCATAGAAAACAGATTTTTTTTTCTTGCCGAAGCATCATTCAGAGTTGACAGTAATTGCTTAATGCATAGTCACTGATTTTGGTGTAACACTCATGAAGCATTTAAAATGCTTCAGACGTCCTTCACACTCTCTTCACAGCAAACTTAATATGTTTCACCCATCAATTCAAGCAGCAACTACTGAAGACCTCAGCCTAACAAAAAATTACAGGTGTATGTCTAACAAAAATGTTGATATCCATCCATTATCTTGACAGCTTATTCCTGGTGAGGGTCGTGGGGAAACCTGGAGCCCATCCCAGAGCACATAGGGCACAGGGCAGGGGACACCCAGGGCGGGGCGCCAACCCACCACAGGGCACGCACACACACACTACGGGCAATTTGGACACACCAATCAACCTAACCTGCATGTCTTTGGACTGTGTGTGCGGCGACAGTGCTAACCACCACGCCACCATGCCGCCTAAAACGTTGATATACAACTCCAAAATAACTGCGCAGCTCTTTCAATGCTTTTGAATAAGCAAAATTTTTTGTACTTACATTTTCATCCATCTTTTTACAAAGAAGACCACACAAACTGTCAACACTACTGCATTAAGTACTGAATTCAGACTTAAGTAAGGCGGGAAAAAGTGACTTTCAAGATATAAGATATACAGTAGTGGTTCCCTGCTGCAGGATTTTCTCAGAGTAACAGTGCATAACTTGTCACCCTCCGTTCCAGAGAGGCTCCACAGCAGCAGCAGGACAACACAACAGACCCAGCTACAAGGAGAATCTCCTCATCCCAGGCCTGTATTCAACAATTCATGTGTCATTACAGCAGCGCGCAACATGGGGGACAGTGTAAAGACGTTACTAATCCTCCTCCGTGTCTGTAGACAGGGCGCTGGAATATTAGTCATAGTACTGTGTAGTTTTCATTTAATTGTGTGTGTTTAATTATTATGTTCCTATAGAAAGGAGAAACTATAACCATTCATCTGTACTTCAGGAAAATGGAAGACGGTTTCACCTCCACGAAGAGCCAGCCCTGGGAAGCCATGTGCAGAAATGCTAGTGGTGCCGTCTGTCCATAGGGGTGGTATGAACACAGGAATTGATGAAGGACTTGATTGCAGTGTAAGGGGCACCAGCTAAAATCTTGTCAAGGGCACCATATTGGTCAGGGCCAGCTTTGCATCCACACACTCCTGCTCAACACGTAAAGGGTTAAACGTTTCGGAAAGTGAACACGACAGAGCCGCTAAATGTTCAGCTGCTTGTCTCTGAAGAGAGCCCTAACTGCACCGCCTGGTATATGTGTTTAGAAAAACACGCACACTTAATGCATTACATTCAACTGGAAACACCTAGCCCATTGGTATGCTGCTGACATTCTGAAAACCAATTAACAGAAATACACTGTAGCATTTGGTTTATTATGGGACTTCTTCAAAGCATGTTTACGAGATGAATTTTTGAATGCAGAAACTGAGGGTAAGACCGAGGAATTAGCTTAATCTGTGTACACCAGCAGGCTGGAGGTTTGAAATAAATTGTTGTACAAGAATGTGAAGCCCTTCATGCTCTTCCTACCCCGCTTGTGATAGAAAATACCGTGAAGGTCAGTATGACCATATTTCATTACTCATGATTGTACCTTAATGAAAGAGAGGAAACAATTTAATTCAACATCCATGTGAAATAAGACCGATAATTTTTTTACAATTAGAGTTTATTAGTGGGCTGTGGCATCAGGATGTTCCTGTCCCAATGTATACACTGTAAAAGAACACTCATAAGTAATTTTTGTGGATGGCTGTGTACCTACTCACTGTATGTGCATACAAGTACATAACTAGTAGCAATGTGGTTTTCTATGCACATTGAAACTAATTGTTTAAAAATTGTGTTTGTAATCATATTTGTGAGAGAACTGTGAACTGCTACGACTATGGCCTCTTGCTCAATGAAAACTACCTTGTAGATCTGATTGTCAAAAGTCACATTTGCAGAGACACTTCCCTTCAAGTATTGGAGGAGGGGACACAGGTGGAAATTTTGGAGAGGACAGGGGGACATGTGCCCCCCTTCTGAAGGGTTGTCCCCCCAAGTATGTCACTGTAAACCAAGCTATGTCATTTGTGTCCTCCTTAAGAATTGCTCTTAGGAAATATTTCTCTTTATTCTCCACTCATAAAGAGTGAAATGATATTTCCACCCCCCCATGGCACACTAAACCTAAATCTACGCTGCCTGATTAATTCTCTGCCAGATCCAAGGTAATGTTGCATTTTGAGGTTCAGTGAGACTTGGCCGAATGCAAACATCTCCATCGTGTCTGTGCAGCTCTCTGGATTTACACATCTCTCCACCGGACGCTGTGCTGAAAACGCTGGAGCACAAAGGAGGCAGAGAGAGTGAGTGTGTGTGCATGTGTGTATGTCCTCACAGCCCCGGATGCTTAAAGCGTGAGACACACTTGGGGGTGTAAACAGCCCTAGCCACACTCCGCTCTCCATCTGGGTGTGCGTGCAGCCAGGGTCATAAACAGCTTCTTCCCTCTAGCAGTGGAGATAAAAAATATTTGTGCATTATTCCTTCCATTTTTTTTAATTTGTTTTGTTTGCCTTTTTGAAGATTTCACCAAATTATTTTATTACTCCAACTTCACTGTTATCTGAGCAAATTAAACAGCCACGTGGCATTAAACTAATTAGGCTTTAGCACGCTAATGAAAATGAACACTGTGTTTTGTCTGATCTCTTCTAATAATAGTTCATAATGAGTGGTTAATATTGTGACGCTTCTTCCACCAGTTACATTTTCTGTTGTACTGTGGGTGCCTTGGGCCCACTGTCATCCTCCAATACGTGTCCACTATACAGGACATTTAGTTTTTGCATCTCTTTTTTTACTCTTTTTTACTCCCTTTAGCAATATGCCTATTTTGTGGTGTACTGTATAAAAGACATCCCGGGTTTTCCACTGATGCCTCAATTTTTAGTGTGGTGTGCTGGCAACCTCTTTTTCCTTTCTCCTCAAAATGGCTTAGAAATTGCAAGACATTTTCTCAGGAGGATATACTTTAACTAAACTCAGCTCAGCAGTCACTATTCACACGATATGTGCAGAAGACAGTGACAAAACGGAGCCTCGGTGGATACGGCTCAGGTGTATTTTCACCACAAGACTCCTGGGTAGCGGTTCTACAACCTGCCGCAGTTACGTCCGTGGGATGTTTTCATTGCTCCGTGTTCATGTGGGCTCCCGCCTGCAAGCCAAACGACACGCAGCGGCTCAAAAGAGTCATGCTTCCTGACGTGGTGAAGACAAAAATAAGCTCTAAAGGTTTCTGCTTTAACTCCCTGGTGTGTCAGCACGTCCCGAGGAGACACAGATTTGACAGCAGGACGCACTCTTCATGGGTCACGTAAAGCAGTGTGTCAAAAACCAACACCTGACAGAGCTCATTTAGCATGCATATTCCTATGCCAGAAAAGTCAGTGTGTTCACCTCAAGCCTGGAGGGTTTATTTCCTATTATTAAGTGGTAAGAGGGCAAAGAGGGGGGGGGGGAAGATCAGAGAAACAGAGGTCAAACCTTTCATCGGAATGTGGAATTTAAAATCGCTGAGATTAGTTGCCAGAAAGCCTTTCTGCACTTTTGTGATTCAAACAGGGCATAAGGCACCTGGGTGGAAAAAAAGCCAACACCTGGGTACTGAAAGGGGCATCAAATCTAGACAAGAGCACTTTGTCCAAGTCCCCATTCCGCGTCTCGCTGCCTGTAGGCCGAGAAGCCTAATGTTGTTTCCCGCTGAGATTCTTGGAAGAAGGCAGCATGTGAGCTTGTACACACGGGTGAATTTGAAGTGGAAGGGTGTGACAGACCCAGCTACGTGCCAAGGGGAACAGCAGATCAGTACTAATGGGACACTACAGGTATATATGACGAAACAACAGGTAGCTAAGCCTGTATTGTCTCCAACCTCCAGTTCAAGGATGTATGAAGGTGTTTGTTTAGATTACTTAATGCTCACCTGTTTATATTAAACAAAATGAAGAGCTACAAAAAGATGCGTTTTGATGTCACCAGTGGATGTGTTACCATTTTTGTGAGCACGTGAGGTGGAACTTTAGGCTCCCTCTTCTATAATACACTTAAACGCTATTTAACATGAAAAGGAAAAAAAGGAAAATAAAAATGTTTAGAAATGGTTAAAATTTTGGAAAAGGGGGTAAAAACACAAGATCTGTGCTAATTTCTAACAGAAAAACACCAAATCCTCATTAAGGTATAATGGCAAAAATCTGGAAAATATAAAGCACGACACTTTGAGAAAAAAACCAGGGAGATGCAGGTGACTGAAATCACAACGGAGTGCTCAGTGAAGGACCTAAACAAATGTCACTGTCTGCCCCCAGGTAAAGCTGATTTGTGTGTTAGGTGACCTAACCAGATGTCACTGTCTGCCCCCAGGTGCAGCTGATTTCTGTGTTAGGTGACCTAACCAGATGTCACTGTCTGCCCCCAGGTGCAGTTGATTTCTGTGTTAGGAGACTTAACCAGATGTCACCATCTGCCCCCAGGTGCAGCTGATTTCTGTGTTAGGTGACTTAACCAGATGTCACCATCTGCCCCCAGGTGCAGCTGATTTCTGTGTTAGGTGGCCCCTGATACCCCTTCCCTTACTTGTGTATTTGCCTCCTCCTTATTCCCTTTTTGCATTTTTGTTACTGATTTCTGAATAGGCCCACTTTGTCCTTTAATTTTCTCTTGACCTTTATCCTAGAAGTCTTTTGCTAGTATGTTGTTGTTGAATGGTAGATTACCACGCCATTAGTCAGTGGTTGTCAGAATTTTGAGTGCTCAGATGAACCTAACGTTATCATTGTAGAACATGCTTTCCTCAAATAGCCCCTGGTGAATTCACATCAACAATCCAAATGCTAAATTGTGGTACTGCTGAAGTGCATAAGTATATTAATTCTCAAGATTAATTAGACTGAAGGTCTGCACTTAACGTAGTTCTGAAGGTTGGTCCTTTGCCATGTGTTCAGGGGTCAGAAAAAGTCAGAAATGAAAATATCCTGCTTCTAAGAAGTTTAACATAAAATATATAATATATATTATTAAATCTTTTGATAAAGCTACACCCTTGAAAGGAGAAGTCAGGATCACATGAGTTTGAAGTGTAATTCAGACTAAACTATCATATTACTACTGAGATGTTCTAAAGCAGGTAGAAAGATAGTTAACAACATTTATTTGAATTCAGTTGCATCTGTTGTAGTCTTAATTGAAATGCCTTAAACATGCAGTAGTGTAATGTAACCAATACTACTTCGTTACAGTACTACAGTATTTTTGGGAAGTGCTTGAGTTTTTAAATTTCTGTCAACTTTTACTCCACTACTTTTCTTAAATAAAATGCATATTATTACTCTGGTACAATTCCCACTTGGCATTTTAGTTACTTACTACAAAAAAAAACACCCAAAATTTTGCATTTCAGTCTGTCATTCATCATAACAAGCTTGAGCAGGTCAAAAGTGCAGCAGAAAGAAGCTGTCCTGGAAGCAGCAGCATCCTCCTCTAGCAGCAGTGATGCTGCCCCAACACCTGCTAATGTGAAAAAGAAAGCACTATAAAATAAAAATACTTCAAATTCAGATTTTTTTCATGAGATACTTTTACTTTCAGTACTTAAGTACATTTATTCAGGAACTAATTTTGATACTTAAGTGCAGTTTAATAACAGATACTTTCATACTTTCACTTAAGTAATATTACAATGACTTTATAAAATATATTAACTTTTACTTAAGCGTCACTTTCAGGTACTTTATACGACACTGTAAACGTCTTGCTTCCGCTGTATGAATTGGGCACAGAGGGGGGTGAAACTTATACTGAAGAAATCATTCAAGATATAAAGTAATCAAACAAGCAAAATGGAAGCAGGAACAAAAAAAGATTCAGAAAACCCTCGACTATTTCCCATACAGCCAATCTGTCAGCTTTAATAATAACATTAATGGTCTTGTTTCAAGATTTACCGATAGTGCTGATACTAAAACTTGAACCCAAGTAGAAAAATCAATTAAAAACTTTAAATGTGAGAACAAGAAAGTATTCTGAGCCATTTGTTCAGTTTCCCTAAATCTGTAATGTCAATTACAGTGTTCCCAGTCAGCAAAATGCAGCGAATTGTAACGGTGCCTTCATGTTGAATGATCAATTTTATTACTGTACAAATGTCTATTTATATCCCTGCATGAGTCTGCAGAACGTCCGCTGCATTACTGTCAACACATAGCAACCATATCTGGGCAGCATGAAGCAGGAAAAGGGTGTCTAGAAAATTTGCAAATTTCAGTATCTACAGATGTTTGTATATGTGGACCCCCCCCCGCCAAAGGTTTGTAACTGCTATGCCTGCTGACAAAAAAAAAAAAACAATCAAGCCAACAGACCAAGTAATTGCTAATGCAAAGGATACAGCTTTCCTGTACAATGAACAAATACATCAGCAATTCACAGCAGTGTGCACCTTTGCAATGCTCCTTCAAAGAGTGATACGTCTGAATTCAAAAGGGTTACTGAATTAATTTGCGCTTTCCGGTGCTGGAAAAAAGGAGACTTGGAATCTTGTCTGTGAAGGCCAAAGCTTTATTACTGGCAAACCTCACGTGAGGATCTCTGTGTGACAATTAATCAGAAAATACTTCACTCAATCTAAATCACTCAGTACAGTTTTCGAAGCGCCAAGTACCTTGATAGCGTAACAGTTGTACGAAGGCAGATCAATAAAAAACTGGGAGGTGTATAAGTAAGAAGGTAAAGCAGTGTAGTTAGGATACTGTTGCAATTTGTTTCCATCCCACTTGAGCAGGGCAGCCAATATGTGTTATCAACCAGGCCTGAATCATGTGATGACAAAGAGTTACACACTATATTAGGTTTAACGTAATATGAATGGAAGTTCATTGCTCCACTTTGCACAAACAAAACCTTTACCTTTAAAACTGAAACTATGGATTGTAATGTATTTTTGGTTTTCACCACTGAAGAATGTTCAGCCCTCACTGCGTGTCACTACAAATCTGGCAGTTTCATTTTGCAGCAAACCGAGCCCGGCTGCGCGCATGATCTCTAACTTCTCTAACATCTGGGAAGATGATTTTTGCCATCACCGAAACCTCAGTTGTGCACAAAAATGTGTGTAAAGAAATATGTTTACTGTTGCTAAGCCTTGCGTTCCACCTGTATTTCTGTTTGAATTTCCCATGAAAATTACATATAAATCAAGTAGACTTGATTTGTGGTGCTTATTTTATAACACTGGCATAATGTTATACTCTTATCTTAAGCAAGTTAAGCTAACTACAAAACATACAATAAGGAAAAACAAATACTAAACTAAGCCTACTGTTCCAGAATTTATGTTTAAAATCAATAATAGTGGTATGAATAAAGAACAGGCTAGAAAAGAGACTGAATACTGCATATTGTACTCAGCTTTAGAATGGTAATTCATTCACTCTTCTTCTAGTCTGGTCACTTATCCTGGTAAAGGTCACAGAGAGGTAGCACAGGTCACAAGGCAGTGACAGGGTGCCAACCCCATCACAGGGCACACACAGACCACACACATGCACACACAACAGTTCAGAATTCCATGCACATCTGAGTTCTGACCTGCAGGTCTTTGATGGTAAGAATCTTTAGTATGCAGAGTAAGCCTACACTGTAACACAGGAACATGCACACTACATACACACTACAGACGGCTGGAGAGGAGTCTCTAACCCTGGAGATGTGAAGAGACAGTTTCAAACAATTGATTAAACATTTTTTTCCCCTCCAGGCTCACTCTAACATTCTAACATCTGTCCACAATCTCCTTGTCAAGAATCTCTGAAACTGACATACAAACTAAGATGCTTTTTATAAAGATCTAAACCATGAAACACATCAAGATATACTGTACATGAAGCAATTAACTTTTTTAGCTAGTTAAATTGTAATTGTTTAGATTTTTAAAAGATAACCAGTAAACTTGAATATCAGTGAAACTGTTGAATGGGAACACATGCTAACAAAATTTTCAGAAAGCAATGGTTAAAAGATGCATTATAAAACAACATGAATACTTCTCTGCAGCAAAAAAGGGCCTGCACAGAGTCCTGACATCAACCCGATAAAACACCTTTGGGATGAATTAGAGCGGAGACTGCGAGCCAGGCCTTCTTGTCCAACATCAGTGTCTGACCTCACAAATGTGCTTCTGGAAGAATGGTCAAACATTCCCATAGACACACTCCTAAACCTTGTGGACAGCCTTCCCAGAAGAGTTGAAGTTGTTATAGCTGCAAAGGGTGGGCCAACTGAATATTGAACCCTACGGACTAAGACTGGGATGCCATTAAAGTTCATGTGTGTAAAGGCAGGCGTCCCAATACTTTTGGCAATATAGTGTATGCTGACTCCCACACACTTGTAATGTCAGCATCTTTGTCAAAGAATTGGTGCATTATCTGAAAAAACTGCAGAGGTGCCAATATATTGTTTTGCTACAACTGTGGTTTTTTTGTGTGTGTTTGTGCACATGCATGTGTGTGTGTGTGTTATAGATAACATTAAGTAACATTAGGAACACACGCTGAGGCGGGGTTAAAAATAGAGTCACAATCAGAGCAAGAATCCAACACCTAATTCAGGCCGAGGCAAGCCTGGTGCGGCATTTTTAAGTGCTACAATAATTACATGATAACACTGTTCGTTACAGTTTTATAAATTTAACTCAAATGAAGTAATAAAAAAAATCTTCAATATGAAGGAAGTAATAAAATATAGCAGATCCAATTAATTCCCAGGGAATTTCAACATTAAATGGAGAGGGAAATGAAGATAAAAAATGTTACACAATGCACAAGAAAATATTGAGGTAATCATTTATTCATTAATGTCACAAAGGCACTTAAAAGCATGACTAATTTGAATAAATCTTGCAGAATTCTGTAAAACTGCAAGTAAATATGTGTTTTAAAACTTGGCATGCCCATCCTTGGTATCAGTACCCATGACATACTAAGTCCAGCTTTTTTAAAAACAGCATCGCTATGTGGTGATATTTAAGTGAAAAGAAAGCTTTCATTTTCTTACCCTTCCTTTTACCAGAATCCCTTTTGTTGAAATGCCAAAGAACTACCATCACTGGGAAATGGAAGAAATTGCATAACAACCAGCTATGACAAAAACAAAAAAAAGACCATTCACCCTTCTGAACAGAGTATATTCCAACTATACATTTATTTATAAAAAACCTCAGTTAACAAGGTTCTCTTAATGACTATCTCCCCAAATACCAGTGCCATTAATTATAATTTTATCAGTGCTTCATGCCACACCTCCAAATGGCCATGCCTGAGTGAAACACATATGTAATATGTTAACCTGTTTATTTTAACTGCAAGTTCTTTTTGCCTTTGTCAATCCTGCCTGTGAAGCCTGTTACCCCGCCTCGCCCTTCCCTATGCTTACTGCTTATTCCTTTTGTAGTTTTTGTATTGGATAGATCTCCACTGACTTTAAACTCTTTTGCCTGTCTTTTGGATTTTTGAATTTTGTACTTTGCTGGGCAAGGTGCGAATAAAGCCCTTACATCTGCATCCAGGTTTGTCCTCGTAATTCTAGTGTGTCTACAGTAAGCATTAGACTTTCAGACATTAATAATAATATTTTTTTTGCATTACCTATCTTACTCAGAGTGGTTTTAGTGTTGGCAGTTTTTTTTTTTTTAAGTCTAGTTTGAAAAAAGTCAAAAGAATAAGATGGTAAAATCATCCATCCATCCATCCACTTACCGTTCATCCTGTTCAGGGTCACAGGTGGCCTGGAACCTAAGAAAATCATTCACCGTTTAATCCCACAAAAAAAGTACCAGATTATTCTTAGCACATGCTTTCAGTGTTTCACAAACTGTGATTTTTGTTTCCTTGTTATAATACCATCTCAGAAAAACATATAACAAAAGAACAGCCTGAATGGTTAGCCCCACCAGGTGAAAAGCAGCTGTACCAAAGAAGAACAGGTGACAGGGGAAAGGGGACAGGAACAGAGAAGAACAGATGACAGGGGAAAGGGGACAGGACCAGAGAAGAACAGGTGACAAGAGAAAGGGGACAGGACAAGAGAAGAACAGGTGACAAGGGAAAGGGGACAGGACAAGAGAAGAACAGGTGTCAGGGGAAAGGGGACAGCACCAGAGAAGAACAGGTGACAGGTTAAAGGGGACAGCACCAGAGAAGAACAGGTGACAGGTGAAAGAGGACAGGACAAGAGAAGAACAGGTGACAAGGGAAAGGGGACAGGACAAGAGAAGAACAGGTGACAGGGGAAAGGGGACAGGACCAGAGAAGAATAGGTGACAGGGGAAAGGGGACAGGACCAGAGAAGAACAGGTGACAGGGGAAAGGGGACAGGACCAGAGAAGAACAGGTGACAACTAAGTGAGACTGCAGAATTATTATTACATCTTATAACTGACATTTCGAATCACAACGTGTTATTTGTATTTTGAATCGCATAATGTGCATAATGTCAGCATACCCACAGCAACCAGGCAGACTTTGAACCCTCAATTTTTTTTTTTTTTTTTTTTTTATTTTGTCTTCAAAGTTTTTGGTTCCTCTCCTCCATTTTAATTTGTTTATAACTCAGTTTTTTTTTCCTACATTTTTAAGTTTCTCAGGGCAACACTGCTGTGAAAGGTGCTATATAAAAGTAAACACTTGATAACACAGCAAGTCATTCTGTAAGAATTTAAATTTGAGAAGCCAGTTTTGTTTTGCTGGAGAAACCAGCAGAACGTGTGCTTAAAAATAACCCGAAGTACAAGAGATACATTATTGTTCCATCATGAAACAGCATAATTTTCTAATTACGCTGATGTGTTTACGTGCTGTTTTGTGAGTGCCCAGACCGTTTAATTGTTCAGTTGCTATCCTGCGGTGATTATAAAACACTCTCATTAGATCAAGTTAACTAATATGTGAAATGTCCTAGCAACAAATAACCGTACCTGTATATGAACAAAATTTGTAAAGTTTGCATGTCTTTACGTGGGTTCCAGGCAGATTTATTGTCAAACTTGTAAAAATAAATCTGGATAGTTCTCCTTTATTACAAGAGGAAGCATTTTGCCAACTTCCTCTGTTTTTGATGAAATTCCTCTGTAAAGCTAATGTCACATAAAATCTGAAGATGAGTTTAAAATTGTCTGTAAAAATAAACTGTGCCACAACTTATTGTATTTAGGACCATGTGGATTCTGGAAGGGCTTCCAAAAATATTTCTGATAATTACATAAGTAGCCTTACAGTTTTTTTAAGAATGTGCTATAAATGTTAAAATCCTGAATACAGAGCATGATGACCAGTATTGGAGGTTAATAGTTGATCACTAGCAGGGAAAGGGACTATTCTTTAAATTCTTCTTAAAAATTTAATCTGTAACCAGGCCTTGAGTGACCATTTTCTGCTTTAGAAGACGTCTCAATGTCCTAAAGAGAGGCAACAGGAAATGAGAAACATTAATATGAATGAGGAATCTGTTGTGTACAAAAACACAATTAATCTTGTTACTTTGTCTGTGTGAAGCCCCTGTGGGAGTGTCCTTCATGTCTGGTTTTACTGGTTACAATAACATACAGAAGTGCCCCAGAAGCATGAAGCTTGGCTGGTCTCTGCTCTCTGTTACCACGCAGGTCACATGGCTCCTCCTTGTCCCTTCAGTTAAACAGACATGTCAGTGTCCATCTGGTGCCTTACGTCTACAGAACACTGGGACTGCCACAGGCCTATCTAGACAGACTGTTGCTGCAACCGGGTTAATTACTTATTTTGGGTATGGATATTTGGCTGTTGTCCATTTCGAGAGGCGATCGGATGATGGTTGATCATCCACGTGACTTGTTCCACCTGTTTCTTAATTTCAAATAAATCCATTTTTCTTCTCTATCAAAGCTTGCTTTTAAATGAGAGGTCAGCTTTACTATTGCAACCCTGTAATTTGTGGATTCCCCCCCCCCTTTTGTTGGCAAAATGGCAACCGCTTTTGTGTTTGTTACCAGCCTGTGGGTTCAGGTTTCATCCTTGGGGGGTGGGGGGGGGGTCTATACATCCTGCATCACACCTCCTTGATCTAATGGGAAGCATTAAGGCATTGGGGAAATAGTACTAGATGGTAGTTTTTAAATCTAAGAAAGATGAAAAGAGGTGTTTCTGCAACATTGTGTGTGGCTGTGTGGTGGGTCTATTACATTGATATCCCCTGGGTGCTAATCAATGATATTTCATTTAGGTCTCTGTCTTTGTGCACACACTGATGTAAGATGCTTTAACATAATTTACAGTCATTTTCCCACAGGAATTGACAAACAGGAAAACTCCAAAATGTCAATAGCAAGCAGGGAGAGCGGAAAGGAGTCCCTCAAGGAACTATAATCATATTAAAAAACAAAACTGCAAGCGTACGAATGGTCCTGGAAAATGATGTATGAAATCGTGCACAACAATGACATGTACTGGGGATTATTACAGTCATGTGACCAATTGATGAAGGTACATCAGTCTGTAGCTTTAAAGCAAGCATCACTCCACACAGAGAGACCATTCCTGAATCTCACACAGGAGCAATACGACTGTTAAAGAAACAATCTGAGACTCCTCTGCTGCCACCAGTAAGTATTCTGAGTTGACGATACAGCAAGATGACAAGAATGACATAACGGAACGAACAGAAGAACCTATCGGATGTTGTGTCGTTTAGTTTAGGCGATAATCATGTAAACTCTGTTCTGTAATTGATGTCAGTGGCAGTTTTATTTGTATAGCACATTTAAGCACAACTTTGTTGACCAAAGTGTCAAACAATAAGAGGATAAGACAAAGACATCATGGACAGCACAAACTGTACAAAATACAGTAAACACATTAAAATTTAAAACATGAAATAAACAAGGGATTAAGAGCAGAAGAGAGAAGATAGTGATAAAAGAATAAAACAAAATCTACACTCACTGTAGGGTGTCAAGGTGAACTTACAAGAGTCGTCAAGTTACTTGTAGATGCATCAGTTAGCATTTGTGTAGGTAGAAGGTTACAGAAATGTGAATTGGACAATATGGACAGTGAATCAGTCATTTCCTATACATATTAAAAGATTATTTTACATTTTAGCATTTTTTTTCCCCATCAGTTGTAAAGCCACATTCTTTCATGCCTCATAGAAGCTTTCCACGTTTAGTGTAATCTATTACAATATTTATAATTGGTATCCTGTGAGAGTCCAGCAGCAGAAAATTGTTTATGGAGACGATTTATAGCCCAAAGAGTAAAAATACACGTATAATGTACAATTGTGCATCACTAGAATAGTATTGGCAGTTAACATCATGACTAATAATAATCTTCAAGTGTTACCTTGGATATCAAAATTAGTAGTGAGCCAAGCACTGAACCCTGAAGCACACATGGTATTTCAGTTATATATGAATAAACATATAAAGACTAATGGAAAAGACCAAAGCTAGGAAAACAAATTTTTCCTCTGATGCCAACACCATTTTCTAGTCTGCCCAAGAGCGAATGATAAGTGGCATTTAATCTGGAGGCACGAGCACCGATATCATCACACTCAGAAGACAGAACCAAGTCATTCA
This sequence comes from Chitala chitala, assembly GCA_025773905.1. Classification (NCBI taxonomy): domain Eukaryota; kingdom Metazoa; phylum Chordata; class Actinopteri; order Osteoglossiformes; family Notopteridae; genus Chitala; species Chitala chitala. The sequence goes on from JABJVR010002834.1 coordinate 15,013, forward strand.
TCACTCTGTCAGGTGCTGCTGTGTGGTCTGAACTCTGCATGAAACATCACATGAATATGACAGCGCTGCAGAAAGTCAGACAGTTTTCTGGGAAATGCATTGCTATAAAATGTTTGGTTTAGAAAAGGCCAGAGAAGAGAGGAGCCTTTAAGTAAATCACTGGCATACAGATTAATCTTCCTGGTTTTGGCTGTCCTAGAATACAGAAGATATACAGCATACAAGACAGCACTTATAAAACAACATAAAGATTTGTAAATATGGAATCCAAAACAGAATTGGAGATTTCGGAACTTGAGGGTGATGTAGCCAGTGAACAACGCAGCAAGTGGAAAAGTCTTGCTTTTTTTTTTTTTTGCTATGAGAAAGTATAAATAACTTTAGCTAACCTTATAAATGACATGAAGAACACTTCTTGATAAATGGCTCCATAAGGTTCTTTTATAGGTACTTTTTGTTTTTTTTTTTTTTTTTTACAATGACATGTAACAAAAATGGTCATGGTTTGCAGTGAACTCTATGGATTTGTAAGGAATTCCATTTCCAAGGAACAAGAGGCTTTGAAGCAGCAAAAACATTACTTATGATTTACAAGAATGGAGAACTTCAAAGAAGTCCACTGATGATTTATGGAATCCACTCAGTGGATCCACACATCCTATTAGTTAAAGGCCAGGATTGAATTAGTTCCACCTTGAGTCTATAGCAGAAGGGAGTAATTGTCCTTTCTCATCCACGATAACCAAGCCTGCTCTGGAACTGAATTCTCTCAGGGCTCCGTGATCATATTTGATTGATGTAAAGACCCAGCAGCTGCTCAGCAGCTACAACCATCACCTATGACATTCTCCTCCATCTTGGCTGGGCACTAAAATAATGAGAGGCCATATAACACGGAAGCACAAGACAAGAAACAGCAGCTCTTTGAAAAGGCTGAATGCTTCAACTGTAAATAAGCACATATGTAAGAATAAAAAGGCTTCACTCCTACAAGTTTCAAAGTTACTGGCCAACAGGGCCTAGGCAGGAACACTCCTATTTATTTCCGTACTGTGTTGATTGTTATGACCCCTGCATGTCAGAAAAACCCTTTTATAGGACAATGACAGCTATGTATAAAAATGCAAGAAAAATATAGAAAGGAGAGCTGGTCGACACGATGAAAACCAGCAGCTTCCACTCAACATTAAACTGTCTGGTTTGAAGCATCGTTTGGAAAGGAGGAACAATGCAGCTATAAGAACATCGAGATAAGCAGTCTTTATGTTTACAGGCAGGAAATGCCCCAGAATATTATTGCTTCATCTCAGCATTATACGTCAGTGACATAACACTCAATTCTTACATGGCGCCCAGGCAAATGTGCTGGCGTTGGCTTATTTTAAAAGAACTCCTACAGTATGCAGAAGAAGTGAAAATGCTCGATGTCTGATTTGTGTTTAATGCTCACAGTTCTTATGCTAAGGAACAACAGCCAAAGTTTACCACTGCCCATTCATAAAATACATTTCTATACCGTGGAATACTTCAGATATTTAAGATGTAACAAGTACATGTATCGTGTTTAGGAGTAATGGCATAATGGGCAACAGTTTTACATCAGTCTGTTATGGTGACAATTTGAATTACCCAAAATAAAAAAAGGGGGGGGGGGGGGGAGAAAAATAAGTGTTAAAAACGTAATAAATTAATAAAATAAATGATATGGTGAAGTTCTGATTTAATCAATTCATTCGTGTGT
>JABJVR010002835.1:3351-16753 GCA_025773905.1 Chitala chitala
CTCCTCCCCCCCCTCCCCCCCCCCCCCCCGCCTCCCCCCGGGGGGGGGCGCCCCCCCCCAAAGAAGGGATGAAAGTCTCAGCTGAAAATGTTGCCCTTTTTTGAGCCTGTGGTACCCGGTTTAGTCTGACGGGTTGTTAGATGATAGGACAGATGGGAACTCCTGTGCCTTAAATCCCGTCCACTTTCTGCCACCAGCATCCCACGTGTGACCCCCCTCACCCCCTGGGGGTAACGTATGAGAACGTCCCTGCCGGCTGACTGAAATGCGACTCGCAGGAGAGCGGCCGTGTACGTTACTTCTGCTAAATGGGCTGTAGCCTTGTGCTCTTCTGAAAGGCCAGTCACGCATGGGGCTTCCTTGCTCTGGATCCTGGGCTCAATTCATTCCAATGGGGCGAGTTCAGTCGGGTTTGTCCTTAAGGTCGACAGACTCGAGTGACTGTCTGACAGATGGCAGAGGAAGGTATGGCATTTAGTTAACCTTTCAGCAGGTTCACGTTGCTCTTGGAGCTATTGAGAGGGGGTCTTGCTGCTGGCGGCTGCTGACAGAGCGACAGCAGACCCAGGTAGTTTGGGCTTGCCACTGGCCCACGGAGGCCCGCTTTGCGACGTGAGTCGTGGTGTCCAGGCCTGGGTTCCTGTCACTGCCCATGGCCAGTTTTTGACAAACAGGTTTGCCCACTTTCTGCCAACCTTGGTTCAAGTTAAAGGACAGGAAATTACCAGTTGCCTGCATCTAGAAACTCCTTTTAGAAGTATACTAGGCAAATTGTACTGGCAACTGGACAGTTGACTTAAACCCATAATGGTCTCATGTATATTTTAATTTTTTTTTACTCCTCTTCCCTTTCTATTTAAAGAAATAAAATTGTCAGTCTTGCCTTTGGTCTTATTTCGGATGAAACTGGAAATGTAGTAGGTCTGTTTTTATGAATAAACAGGTACAGCACCTGTTACCTTAAGTGCACCAAAAATAAGCATGGCTAATGTTTGCCCAAGTTAAATTCTTCTCTTTCATGTGTAATTAACTGCGTCTGTTTTATATATTCAGTGACATCTGAAGAGCGGTCAGTCAGGCCTGACCATTATCGTACCACTTAGCACAGATGAGTTTTTATTTTCTTAATCTTCCACAGTTACTGTGATTGTATTACGCTGAAAATGTGAGGCTGAAGGATTTGTCATGCGCTGTAATCTAGCGCATCATTTAATAATTTAAATTACACACTCCTTCATTTTCGGATGCCTCCAAGTGAGTTGATAAGGAGTCTATAAGCCTCTTAGTTAATAAACATTCTTGACATCTTGAAATGGTAAATGTTCTTTCTTAGATTGACTTCTAAATTGCAGGCAATGTGTTCAGGGGTGAAAAGGGAATAAACTTTTCTCTGTATTGTGAGGAAGTATTTATCTACTTTTTCTGCTTTGTGTTTCTGTTTAAATGTGCCTTACCCGCAGCACAACATCAGGCAGCGTGCAAACTGGTTAGGGTACCAAACCCGATGGAGCGGTCTTTAAGCGTTTATAATGTGAGGAAGGGCAGTACAGGGATGTTTCAGTAGGTGGGATGTATCCAAAGCATCACGGGGTGGCGGCTTTTACTGTCTGTTAGCACGTCTGCCTTGAAGTCTTTATTAAAATTCCCAGAATGCCTTGGTGATGATAAAAGGCATTTGACCCCATGGCTTCCTGGCCTCATATTGGGCGCTCTGGCAGAAGTGACATGCAGCTGGTAGGAAATGGGTGAGTGTCGTGTGGGCGGGCATAATATGTGCAGAATACCTCCTCGGCTCCTTAAACAGCTGCTCTTTCATATGCACTCACTGGCATGTGCGGTGTGGTTTTCTGTTAATTTCATCCTGTGCCTTTGTAAATATCAGTCCCCTTCCCCCCCAGCCCTGACAAAATTTCCTGCAACAGGTAACTGTAAACATACCGTGCATAGACGCTGAGATCTTGGCAGAGATTAACAAAGGAACGGACAACGTGGAATAAGAAAGGACCTTGTAAGCAGGTAGCTCACCTGCCGCCTGCACACTCCTGCTGTTTTGTCATGAAGCCGCTGATCATCGCTGCAGAGGGGGGGAGGATGTTAGTCAGTGGGAGATGAGATGAGGTCCAGCACCTTCATGGGGGCGAGAAGCAACACGCACAGCTGTAGGTGTCTCTTCAAGGTCCCAGAGTCGCAGTGTTCAGATTGGCTTGTGCTGACTGACAGAGGTGGAATAATTCATCCGCTGTTTCCATTCTAGACTTTATCTCACTTTCTCCCCTCATCCTCTCCCACGTCTCCGTGGTTACAGGTTCCCACCCCCCACAGGAGTGAACAGTGTAGTGGGAGGTGTCTCTGAATGGGAGGGGTTCGTTCTCCTGAACACCCAGCCTCCTTGTTCCCTGTGATGCGCAGTCATTAGATCACCATCAGAAGTCCACCTAGAAGTCTGGGTCAGAAATACCTTGAATATAAGTGCACTCCGTTTCATCCCTCCACAGGTCTGTCATGTTCTACCCTTTAATCTTCTCACTCGCTCCACCTGCCACATTCTTTTGTTACATCTGCCATTCTTCTAAACAAACTCAGGGGACAAGTATTGAGTTGAATTGTTGTCAAGAATTATTTTTGTCCAAGTAATTCTTGCCAAAGTTTAGCTAGCTACACCACTCTGGCTATTTCACAGATTCGTCGGTGTGACGCATGCGATTTAATTTAAACCTTTTCTTTTCCATTTGTTATCCATTCCTGAGTGCATTTCAGTGATGTAGTTTGGAGTAGTGGATTTGTTTATGAATTTATGCGTGTGTGTGTGTGTGCGTGTGTGTGTGTGCGTGTGCGTGTGTGTGTGTGAGTGAGACAGATACAGATGAACCAACTTCCAATTTGGAACCAGTCCTAAACTTCATTATGCACTACTGCCAAATTTCTGCAGTTCTTTTTAGTTGCCAATGCCGCACCTCAGGATCTTAACAGAAGCGGTGTGACTAGCCACTGTCATTGGTATTTCGGGCAGCGCTGTTCAGCATTACTGGCCCTTGTGAATGCGGCCGTTGCTGTGAAATGCAGCTGGTTTCTCGGTGCCTCGATGAAGAAAGGGCTCTTTTAGAGGGTATGAGCCGTCCTCCCCCTGGTCACCCCATCTCTCCATCCCCACATGGGGAGGGGGGGCTATTTCAGCCAGGGGTTAATTAGTCTGTCTGCCTGACAGTTGATGACTTCTGAAAGCTAAAATAACCGTTGGCGTAGTGTGGAAGCTAAGGCGTTGGAATGGTGATCAGATATACAGCAGGCTCAGACCCTTGTAGATTGATGCCTGTTACACCCTTAAAAAAGCATGATGTTGGTGTGACAAATAAACAAACAGATAAATAAATGGCCTTGCTCTTTGAGGGTGTACATTTAATAAACAAAAAAACAACAGATCTCAAATCATTGACTTCAGAAACTCTCGTTTTATGTGTGTGCTTGGATAACATATTCAAGTAGGTAGGATATCTGGTCCTCATTACTTTGGCTCATCTGGAAATTGCTTGGGGCAAGGGAGTCCCCTGTGCTTAAACTGCAATTTACATGTCCAGTGGGCTGTCAGGCCCAGTAAATATAAGCAAGTGTGTCGGCTATTTTTTTAATTTATATTAACAACATGCGTTTGATGCTCTACCTGTAGGTAAGGGAAACGGAAGCAGTTTTAAGGGTTTAGAATAAGTACTCTTAACTGAAATAGTCTGAACAGTTTTAGCCATAAATCAAGAAAAGGCAAAGACTTTGCATTCACATGCCTTTACAGCAGCATTACAGAAACGGCCGGTGTGTTCATGTAGCATGTCAAAAATAGCCGCACGTGTCACGCATGCAAAGATGACTGCTCCCCGTACGAAAGACGGCTAATGAGCGACTCTCGCGCTGCTGTGCATGCAGTACCGGGGAAGACGCGGGATGAAGGTGTACTGGGTTTAATTAAGGGGTTGAAACACGGTAACAGCAGTTTTGAGGGCTCCCCCTGGGCACCCAAAAAACAGGCTTATTAGCGGGCTGCAAAGCTGAGCACTTGCGTGATTCACGTATTCGGTGTTGATCACACCTTTAGCGGTGTGCCACCGTTTCCTTTTTGCTCCCCCCCCCCCCGTCACATCTTAGCTTGGCTACTTGCCCATTAAACAGTTGATACCTCACTTGTTATTTCTAAAGATGAGCCAGTCAATTGTATTCCTTTATCGTTGTGTTTTGGTGGAAGGAGGGAAAACTTTAACAAAGCAGTGAAGCTTTATGGCTGACGTCCACTTCCCAGGGAGTCCAATATGTTGCTGCAGTAATGAGGGAGGAGTTGAGTCAGATCTTAAAATATTGCCAATTATGTGGGGGGTGCCCACTCTTGATTGAGCCCGTTTTAAATACGAGATTTTGGTTATTGCTAGCGGGGAAGAATTGGCAGGGCCTTTGAATAGAAAGGGCTATTTGTTGAAAATGTTTTGAAAATGTGTTATACATGTGTTTACTGCTGATGGGAAGATGAGGATGAAAATGATCTTTTTACTGTGCTGGCTCATTAGAGAAGTCAGTCCAGGATTTGGTGCCGTGACCAATTGTGGTGCCTTCTGTCTAGATTCAGAATGTAATAGGGAGGGACTGTGGTGGGAGAATCAAATAGTTGACTTTTTTGAGCTTGTGTTGTGGAAACATAGCAAGGTCTCTTAAAAAGTTGTCAGCTTGCCACTTGTGGGGAAGGGATTTGAGTCAGGCTGGGGTGGGGTCAGTACCTGTGTGCGTGGCTAAGATTGGGTGCCCCTCAGCCTCTCCTCGTAAGCTGCTTTGGTTGGCATGGCAACCTCTAAGTCGAGATCTGGGACATGTTAAGCACAGGGATTCAACTTTAGGCGGATTTAGGAAAGGAATCATGGGGAGGGGGTTGGGAATGAGTACAACAGCTTGTCAAACTCTACCTAGAGACTGCACCCCTACCCCCACATCCCCAAGGAGACCACCACCTTCTCCTTGAGAGTCAGACTTGCTGCTAGTGCGGTCACTCTCTGGCCATGTCTGAGTTACTGCAGAAACATGAGGCCTTTTCTGTGAGGGCCTCAGGATACAGGAGAAGGTCAGTTGTCAGGTTTGCCAGGAGAGGTCAAAGTGTGGGCGATGAGCCATTTGCATGACACCAATTAATATATGGTGTAAGATAGTTATAACAAAATCCTCCTGCTAGATTGTGAATGTAGGGCCTCATCTGATGTGGACAGAGTTACCGTGTTCTGCTGGGTGGCCCAGAGCATCTGACTTCATCTGGTGACTGTGTGCTGAAACAGTGATGTTAGGGTTGTAACGTGGGCTGGGACCTGGCGCCGGACAGGACAAGGCCCGCTTGCCTCAACAATAACACTATTACCTTTATAGCATGATTGTAGCAGTTCAGTGAGTAGGGACGGTAACCAGCCTACCCTGGCCCTAAACAAAACTCAAAATCATACTTGACTTGCCAGGAAGACTGTAGGCCAGAGGCCAGCACTTGCTGATGCCACTGAATTGACTCCAAGTGGCAGTGCAGTGTGGCTGAGATGCACCGTGCTGGATCATACATTATGCATCATCACATTTCAAAAGCCGCAGTGTTGGGGCAGAATAAGGACTTACCCCATAAACCGACAAGACGTGCTTCCTGAAAGTTACTCACGTACGCTTTAGATTCTCTGGCGGTCTAGCCCAGTTTCCAGAAGAGAAAATGGCACGGAGATTAACAACAATCTTTTTGGTCTGACTTGGTTTATGTGACAGTTATGAGGAAAGATGATGATATCTAGCGTTCAGGTTGTGAACTAAATAACTGCCTCGTTAGTCTGGTCATTTTTCCTGTTCCACAGGGCTTGCTGTTTTTGTTTAATGCACCTTCTACTATTCACTTTTAACATGTATGTGTTTTTATTTTACATCCCGTTGTGACCTTCTACCTTTCAAGATGTCTAGCTCCTTTATGAACAAACTTGGAACAACAGCATTTCCAGTCTCTCTGTACAAAGGAGGAAATGATGGGAAGCCTTCCTCTCACTGCTCTGATAGGTGCTCTGTTAGTGGCAGGGCTGTGTGTTTTAATGTGGGGGAGCAGGAAGGCCTTTCTACAGCTCCCCTTTTTTTTTTTTTTTTTTTTTTTTTTTAACTTCACTCGTGAGAATTGTCAGGAGAAGACACGATCCCTAGCCGGGCTTGTTAATGTAACGGAGCAATGAGCCAGGTTGTGAGGTGCGTCCATAGGTCGTTAGTCTGCCTCGTACTTTTCTCTGGACGACCTCTGGCCTGTCCTTTCTAATGAGGCCATGGCTCGGTTCCACGTTCCTGCTCCCCCGTGCCAGGCTGTTAGCCGTGGTCTCCACGCCCCGTCTTCTCCATCAGCTCCCGGCTCTGCCTTCTGAAGCAGCCCTTTGTTCGAACGCTTATGCTGTTTGTGCATTTGGATTGTTTGCTCCTCGTTTTCCCTTGACTCGTGGCCCTGTCCAGCTACGTGGTGACAGAGCTGATGCAGAGTGATCTTCACAAGATCATCGTGTCGCCGCAGCCGCTCAGCTCGGACCACGTGAAGGTTTTTCTCTACCAGATCCTGCGAGGTGAGGAGACCCCAGGCCCACCTTTGAATCTCACACACACACACACACACAAAACACTGCATTGAACACCTCAAGTTATTCAGTTTGTCTGTTCCCACCATGCCTTAATGTAACAAGTAGGTGTTAACAACCAAAATAATGCTTCATGTTTTCCAGAACCCTAATGAGAACCATATTTAAACATTTTAGCATTTATTTTTAGCGATATTTTTGTTAATGATTACGACTGTCGCGACATGGTCTTTTTCATGCATTTTTCATGTAGAAAAATGGCTCCCTTAAGCAGGCCTGATGAAGCGTGGTGTTAAATGAGAATTCTCAGGTGTTTGAAGTGCTTTTGGCACCTCCCACCCCCACCTCTGTGAAGGCGTGAAGCATCGCCTAACGGCTCCGTTTTGCTCTCCAGGACTGAAGTACCTCCACTCGGCTGGCATTTTGCACAGGGACATCAAGCCGGGGAACCTGTTGGTCAACAGCAACTGTGTCCTCAAGGTGAGTGTCCTGGCCGGGCTCTGAGTGCATCTGCTGGTGACGGTGTGCCCAGCGGCGCCCGCTAATCATTAAGCCCCACAGTCCTGCTGTTCATTAATACGTCATTAGTACTGTGGGCCATGAGTCATACATGAACGCTGCTTATTTGGTTCGTTACTGCACCTCCTCCTCCTCCTCCTCTCTCTTCCTCTGCTCGTTCTCACTTTCTCTCTCTCTCACTTTCTCATATACATACATATATAAAATTAACATACTGTCCACAATAGTGCATGTGTTTGTGTTCTAGTGAAGCAGAGTGCCTGTACATCTTATTATTGTAAATGGACAAATGAGAGTGGTGCATGGCAGATTTGCTGTGACCTGTGTTGTACTTTCTTTGGCATTTCTAAGGATTTGTTTTAGCTCATCTGTTCAGTGTGGGTTGGGTACAGACAAATTTATGTCTTCATGTGGGTGCTCCCCTTGCTTTTGTCCCATCTTTCTGTCCCATTATGGAAGTTCTGAGCCAAGTGGTTATTGAGGAGGCATGCCTCAAGGCTCTGCAAGGGGACCAGTTACTGTTCATTTACTCTCTGAGCTTTAATGGCTCATCTTGAAGGAGGAGCCTTCTCTTTGGTGTGCCATCTTCAAAGCGGCTTCTGCCCTGTACCATGTTTTAATATCAGACTTCAGACATGAACTCTTTGCTTTTACGGTGCCTTGGATGTGCACGTGTGCCAAGAGAAAGGATCACCCACACAGAAGCCCTTCTGCCAACTGCTTTTTAGTTGAGTGGTTTTTACCGTGATGTGCATTAATTCCAGAACAGAGCATCTACCTCAGATTGGTTTTTGTGGTTTTATGTTGGGGCTAGTGGAGAAGGCTGATCACAGTGATGTGAACAAGAGGCTGTGAAACAAACGAGTCCCCGTCTTCCTTTGTTTCTTCTTCTTTCAGTCCACAGTTTATACATGGCTGACATGTTGTGGGAGATGCAAACTGGCAAAGACAGTTTGTGTAGATCAGCTTGTCTGCAGACAGACCCTTGTGAAATCGAGCAACTCTGTAGGGAGGCCACATGATATGAAGTTGCTGTGCTAAACTGAGTGTGGTTCCATCACAGAGGGTTATTAGTCATGCAACACGTACTCCTTAATGTCTTCTCTTCCTAGCTGTGGAAAGCCAGCTCAAAACGGTGCCCTGAGACATTCCAATACAGCCTTTTGTATCTTTGTGTATCAGTAAAGATTGGATTCATCAGTGATACTTCTGCAGTGGTCTTCTGTGGCCCTTCCAGTATTCACGACCTATTGGTCAGAGGTATCAAAGGAATATCCAGAAATTATGATTTCACTCATGGGGGGGTCAGATCAGGGTACAGAAACTGCTGATTTAATTTTTGAGAACGGCAAGTGTGCATTGGGTAAGTTCGTCATTTTATAATGAGCGATCGTACCAAGGATGTGGGTTCGCTAAAAGTGTGTGTGTGTGTGTGTGTGTGTGTGTGTGTGTGTGTGTGTGTGTGTGTGTGTGGGGGGTGAAGATAAAGCAAAAAATAAAAAAAAAACTGACAAGAAGGTTTGTGGTATACCTGATTTTATGATTTGTTTTCATGTGTTTTAGCTGGTGTCTCATTTCAGTTCTGCAAGCACAAGTTGACACATTGAGATTCTGCACAGCAGGCAAACCCAAGCCTAACTTGGAACACTGTTACTTATTTGCTCCAAACTGTTGATTAACTGCAGAGCTCAGCCTAGCAATGCAAGCAATGATGTGTAGAAATAACCTAAAGTACAATTACTTGAGGTTAATATAAAATGGAGGAACTAAATAGACATGGTTATGGCATTATAGGAGGTCAGCTGAGAATGTCAAAGTATTGAGTGAATTTGGCTTGCTAAAACCTACAGTTATTACCATAATCGGTGAAGAGAATAACAGCTAAGCCTTGAAAGGTTTCTCGTCTCAGTTTCAGGAGACTTACCTTGGCTAATTCTGTCCTGGATCCCAGCACATTTTTCAACTCCTCCATACCATCCATATAGCCTTGGGAGATAACAGACAAAAAAAGCAGTACAGCAGCCCTCCTGATCATTTTTTTCAGTGGGAAACTTATCAAAGAGAGATTTGCGCCTGTGCTGATACACCAGTGACCAACATCGGAGTGCATTTGGCTAACGAGGTCAGATCTCCGCATTGTGAAAAGAGGCTGTTAAAAACAAACACGCCAGCTCTTGGCAGCCAGAGACCAGCATCCTTAATATCATTTCTGCTTTAAGATGGAGAAAGACATTGTGGACTGGATCCAGACATACTGCAAAACATGTATATACACATCTTAAATAGATGGCCACAAGCTTTTACCAACTAACGACCTGTCATATAGATTGTATAGGGCACTAACAAGTGAGGGGGAAACCGGCCGGATTCGTTTTGGAAACTAGCAGTCTCTGGCCTGCAGCATTACAATGCGATGCCAGAAATGGTACCTACTCCGTGTTCTCATCTGTAAGGGATGCATCATCTGAAATACCACAACACATTTTTGGCTCTTGAGCTGGGAGGGGGGTGGAGCTTTCCTGTTCAGGGAATCATTCTTGGGCCAATCGTGTTTAAGAGGAGCACTCAAGCAGTTGGTGTTGGTGAAGGCAGAGGTGGAAGGCCTCTGAGGCAGGCTTCAAATGCACACTCATTTTGCTGTTAGTCAGTGCCTCAGACCTGCCAGACTGTGGATGCCGTGTCAGTGCAGAGGAGGCTCTGCCTGGATATCGAACAAACATGAGGACACTGAAGATCTTGTTATCTGGCCTTGGCCAGTATGGAGAGAAGGACGTGATAAAATAAGATTAACTGTCTGTTTGGGTTGCAGATGAGAATAGAACTGACTTATTTCTATGCTTTTTAATTTCCTTAATTGATTGTAATATTAAATGTAAATATATAGTTTGCAAAATAACTGTTGCTAATGAACATTTTATAGAACGTGTGACAGTAGTTGGGTCCATGTCCAGGGTGACCAGTGCCTTGTACCTTAGGCTGCCTGGGATAGGCTGCAGGCCACCTGCAGTTCTGCACAAGATAAGCAGTTTTGTAATGAAAGGATGTATGGCAATTGGTAAAGAACATGCAAAGTGGTTTTTCAGGGTATAAAGCCTTTGCGTTGGTGTGCAAATTACTGTGTATATACTTTTAACCATTTCTGTAAACCTCAATATGCCATCTAATTATGTAAGACTGACCCGTTTTTATACCTGTGTTGCAGATCTGCGACTTTGGTCTGGCCCGTGTAGAGGAGCTGGACGAGTCCCGGCACATGACCCAGGAGGTGGTCACACAGTACTACCGGGCGCCGGAGATCCTGATGGGCAGCCGACATTACTCCAACGCCATTGACATCTGGTCTGTGGGCTGTATCTTCGCTGAGCTGCTGGGCCGCCGTATCTTGTTCCAGGCCCAGAGCCCCATCCAGCAGGTGACTGCCCCGTGGCACCCTAATGCTAACCTGTGTGCGAGTGGACGACTGCTCGGTGCCATGCTAATACTGTCCCATGGAACGGCAGTTGACGTCATCTGAACTCTGTCTAGAATCTTGCTGGTAGCCGTAATGCTAGCCCTTAAGTTAGCTCAGTCAGCCCCCACCAACCCAACACTGTATTGCTAACCACCATCTTAAATACTCTTCCCCAAACCTATGGATTTATGGACGTCAAACTAAATCCGTTCATTTGGACTGGACAAGCTACACGATGGTCCTAACTCTAATTGCCAGCATACTGCTGTCCTTTTGCCAGCAGCCCTTCCCTTTAACTGGACCTAGGGGACGGCCTTTTGAGCCTTGGTGTTTTGAGACCTGCAGGTGATTGTACAGCTTATGGGCAGTAGATGAAATGACGTTTCTACAAGCAGAGAGCATGTTGCCATGTTATAAAACACACACCTTTCTTTGTCACCCTCACAAATAAATCTGTCCCAGTATAAATGGTTTTCCTCTTTGGTTAATGCACCGCACTGGCCGGCCCTGCCGGCACGTGTCGAGCCTTGCCCAGAGCCCTTATTCTCTTTCAGGTCTCTCTATTTATTATACTTTTTTTGTTGAAGCACAGTCTCTGGTGAGCAGAGGAGGCCTTTGTTCTATTAATATCCTCTCTGCAGCACATGAGACCTGGGTCTGCTTCCCCCTGGCCCCACTCTGCCACAGCCCCCCCTTCCCCCCAGCGCCACACAGATACTCCCTCTTCTGTCTCCAAAGTACACAAACAGCAGTTCCTCCCCCCCTCCATCTTTTTTTCTTGGCTTAATCTTGTGTGTTTTGCTTCGATAACCGTCCTAGGTATCCTGAGTGCCTTTCTCCCCTCAGTTGTTGAAGTATTTCTGCTTCTTTTGAGAGCTCTGCGTTGCGTGTCCTTTCCCCACCGTCACAGCAGTGGATGGATTTGAAACGGGCACATCGCTCTTTGCTATATTAATATTTCACGAGCGTACTGAAAGGGCCGCGGTGTCGGTCACAGAGCCCGAGCCTCTAACGGAACGAGTGGTCCGCGTTTTGCGCGGCTCGGCTTGGCTTGGCCTGGCCTAGCACTCTGTTCACGGTGCTCCTCTGCATGTGCGTTCCAGCTGGACTTGATTACAGACCTGCTGGGGACGCCCTCTCTGGAGGCCATGCGGACAGCGTGCGAGGGTGCCAGAGCCCACATTCTCAGGGGACCTCATAAACAGGTGAGCCTCCCCGGTGAAACCGTGTGCCAGGTGTCCTGTGCTCGGGGTGTCGGGGAAAGCTGGTGGGCTGGGTGGGCAGAGGTCCGCAAAAGGCAGCGATGCATGCACTGAGGGGCGGGGTCTGGTCTGAGATGGGCAAAGCCTTTGGTGAGTATCCATTTCAGACTGTTGTAATTAATTGGATAGACTAGTTCCATTTCATATCAGTCTCCCTCCAAAGAGGAGCTCTTTTTATCGACAGATGACTGCTTCCCCGCTGCTCCCGGCTTTGGGATCGTGCCGATGTGGCTGCGTCTGCAAGCCAGCCTGCTTAATTTCATCACTGTTAGGGTCACAAATTTGCAGCGCCTGTCCAATGTCTTAATTAAAGGCCTGATTGATCAGCCTGCGCAGGCAGTCATTTATTTATTTATTTATTTATTTATTTATTTATTTATTTATTTAATAATGTACCAACCTAACGAACCTTAGGGCTTATTTTTGTCCTGTGTGATTCCTGCAAAGAACAGAAGGATCGTGTGTCATAACGTGTAAATTCTGCTGGAGCAGAGGCTGATTTTGCACGCTGTGTAATGTGCGGTTTTCGGTGCTTTGTGAAGTGACTGAAGTGGCGTTATGGCTGCATTGAGCGTACGTGTGCTCTACTCTGGGATGATAGACTCAATAGTTTTGGTTTTAGGATAGTGCCGTGCCCTTGTACAACTGGTGTTGGCATTACTCGGGAGGATTCTGTACCCAAAACACCACCATCTATACAATGTTCAAGCCGTAGTGGAAGAGCAATTTAATCATGTCTATTGACTGATGTTTGAATTACACGCCACAGTCGGGGAGGGCTACCAAGGTGCAGATGGGCAAGTCAAAGTGCAGAAAGGCAAACCCCCCCCCATCTTTGCAGTTACAGTAGACTCAGTTTACTTTAGTGCTCCCTAGCAGGATCACCAGAGGGGGGCCTCATTCTTCTGAAATATTCATGAGTGGAGAAAACGCGCAAGAAACGCACATTCTTTTGGCAGTACTGCTCATGGCCTGCTCGGAAGCACGACAGCACGATTATTACCAGTTCAGCGAGGAATACGGACACACGCTGACGTTTTTACTCGGGCAGTTCACTGGCCAGGAGTGAACGCTTTGCCCTGTAGGTGGCAGGGAGCCAGCACAGAAAGATGATCTGAGCTGGTTATAGACGTCCCTAATGTCTTCTGCATGTTTGCGGTATCATACTATTGGCTGTCGCAAACAGTGGCGTGCCAGAGATAAAGAATCGCATCCGGAAAACACAGGCCAGTGATTTGTTGTACTAGTGCAGATTTTCATCTCGGGGGGGGCTCACAATTGTGGAGGGGTTAAAGGGGTGTGTCGTTTTTTCTGTGGGGGGTGGAGGGAGCCGATGCAAGAGGAATGGGCCATGTCAGATAAAAGGCATAAGATTTGAGGGAAGCAGAGAGGGTGATAACCTGGAGAGAGAACTAGAAAGATGGCATCTCCCCTCCTGCACCTCCTCGCCTTTCTTCTCTAGCACAGAGAAGGAGAGGGGCGAGCCAAGGGAAGGAGAGAGTGGCGAGGGGCGGGGGTTGCGGTTGGATGAAATCTGGTTGTACCTACAAGGTCTATATAAATAGAAA
>JABJVR010002836.1:0-14124 GCA_025773905.1 Chitala chitala
CTCCCGCGCCCGTCCCCCTCCCGCGGCCCCCCCCCTCTCTTTGGGTGGGGGGGGGGGGGGGGGGGGGGGGGGGGGGGGGCCCCATGTGTCTGTGGAATTATGGTTTGTACTATAATTAAAACCCCAAGCTGTTTTATCAATTTATTTAATAGTTTAACCATACACAGCTTTGAATGTGCACATTTTGTGAATGTATATTTTATAATGCATAGAAATAAACCCAGCCACTAAGGTGGAATTCAGCCACCAAGGTGCGTCAGGAAGGGCATCCAGCATAAAACCTGTGCCAAATCAAATATGTGGTTCACAAACAAATTTTGTAAACTGGATTGGTTGAGGCCCGGGTTACCAATGACCGCCATCAGTACTGTTGACCAACATGGTACTGGTGGAAATTGGGCTACTGTTGGGCAAAGGAGGAGAAAGAGAGGGGGAAGCCGAGTCCAGAAGAAACAGAAAAAGAGATGGAAAAAGAGTGTGGAGATGAAAATAGGAACCCTGAATGTAGACACTATGAGAGGTAAAGGGTTAAGTAGTAAAAAGTAGATATATTGTGTGTCCAAGAGACAAAGTGGAAGGGCAGTAAAGCCAAGAACATTGGAGGTGGGTTCAAACTGTTTTACCATGGTGTGGATAGGAAAAGAAATGGTGTAGGGATAGTCCTGAAGGAAGAGTGTATTGGAAATGCAGAGAGTATCTGATAGGATGATTAGTGTGAAACTTGAAATTGAAGGGGAAATAATAAATGTCATCAGTGCATATGTTCCACAAGTGGGGTGTGAGATGGAAGAGAAAGAACATTTCTGGAATGAGGTAGATGAAATGGTGGAGGGTGTACCACAGGAAGAATGAGTAGTGATAGGAGGTGACATTAATGGACGTGTTGGGGTATGGTGTCAAGGATTGAATTTGGAAGGGAAGATGGTGATAAATTTTGTAAAAAGAATAGAAATGGCAGTGGTGAATACATATTTTAAGAAAAGAGAGTGTTACATCCCTGGACGTGTTTAGAGAGCCTTCTGTTTGTACATCCATGTTGAAAAACTTTGCAAGGCCATTTTGGAGGAGGAGACAGACCATTGGACAGCAGACTTGCCAATCATGTCACTGGACCTGTGAGAAACCCAAAAAGCAACAGGACGTCAGCAGGGTAGAAGATAAAGCCACTTCCTGGATGAAGTTGGAGATGTTGGAGAGTTGTAGAGAGAAAGAGAAAGAGAGTTGGTTACTGTTAAGAGTTTGGTTTGTTTGGTTTGTTTGAAGTTTGTCACTTTGTGATATTTTGTTTTTTTTTTTTGTGTGTGTTTTGTTCTTTGACATTTCAGTTGTTTTGGGAGTTTGGATTATTTTTGAGATTGTGTGTTCCGTTTGTTGCATATGTATTAGTGGGTGTGTTTTGCTGCAGACCTGGTAAGTCTTTTGGGAAATTGGGACAGATATACAGGCCCTTCACATTTTGCACCACACATAGTTATTTGTATAGCACACAAGATTTATGAGCAAATGCCACTTTTGTATGTTTTGGTTTTCACAAGCTGGGTAGTATGGTTAGGTGTAGTGTTTGTTTAGGTATTTGTCAGTTAGTTAGTTACGTTTTGTGCTTTATTTCTAGATTGTTTTGTTATATTATTTTCTTTGCTTTGGCATTGCTCCCATCCCTTTTCCTTTGGTCTGTGTTTGCTCTTTGTAAAAGTTTGTGTGTCTGTGTGTATATATATATATATATATATATATATATATATATATATAGTACCATAAAATCACTTAATAGCAATTTAAAAAAAACAGTGTAAATAGCACCTCTTGAGGTACAAGATGAGTGGGCAGCACAGAGGTACAAGATGACTGGGCAACTACTGCAGAAGAGGTGAGAGAGATATTAGGCATGACATCTCTAAAGAGAAAGGAAGACAAAGAGACTTGGTGGTGGAATGAGAAAGTCCAGGAAAGCATAAAGGAAAAGAGGCAGGCGAAAAAGAATTGGAGAGATGACATCACTAAACAGGAGTACAAGGAGATGCAGAACATGAGAGGTGGTGAAGGCTAAGGAAAAGGCATGTAATGAGTTGTATAAGAAGCTGAACACTATGGAAGGAGAAAAGGACTTGTACCGACTGGCCAGACAAAGGGATTGAGCTGGAAAGGAAGTGCTACAGGTTAGGATGCAGAAGGGAAGGTGTTAACAAGTGAGGAGAGTGTGTTGAGAAGGTGGAAAGAGTGCTTTGAGGAGCTGATGAATGAAGAAAATGATAGAGAGTGTAAATTACATGAGATAGAGACAGTGAGTCAAGAAGTGAGGTAGATTACTAAGGATGATGTACGAACAGCTATGAAGAGGATGAAAAATGGAAAGGCAGTTAGCCCAAATAATATACCGGTGGACGTATGGACATGTTTAGGAGAGGTGACAGTGGAGTGGTTAACCACAGTGTTTTTTACAACACTTTGAAAAGTTAGAGGATGCCTGATGAGTGGAGAAAAAGTGTACTGGTTCTGATATTCAAGACCAAGGGAGATGCACAGAGCTGTAGCAACTACAGGGGCATAAAGATGATCAGCCACGCTATGAAGCTATGGGAAAGAGTCTGGGAAGCTGGGCTCAGACGTGAGGTGACGATCAGTGAGCAGCAGTATGGGTTCATACCAAGGAAAAGCACCACAGATGCAGTGTTTGCTTTGAGAATGTTCATGGAGAAGTACAGAGAGGGTCAGGAGTTGCACTGTGTGTTTGTGGATTTAAAATAAGCAGAGTGCCAAGAGAGGAGCTGTGGTACTGTGTGAGGAAGTCGGGAGTAGCTGAGAAGTATGTGAGGGTGATACAGGACATGTATGAGGACAGCATGACAGTAGTAAGGTGTGCGGTAGGAATAACGGACTGGTTCAAGGTGGAGGTGGGATTGCATCAAGGATCGGCTCTCAGCCCCTTCTTGTTTGCAATGGTGATGGACAGGTTGACGGATGAGGTCAGACAGGAGTCTCCATGGAATATGATGTTTCCAGATGACATTGTTATCTGTACCAAAAGTAGGGAACAGGCGAAAATGAACCTGGAGAGGTGGAAGTATGCACTAGAGAAAAGAGGATTGTTAGTCAGTAGGAGCAAGACAGAGTACATGTGTGTAAATAAGATAGAGGATGGTGGAATGGTGCAGTTGCAAGGAACAGAGGTAGCAAAGGTGAATCAGTGTAAATGCTTACGGTCAACCAATCAGAGTAATGGGGAATGTAGTAGAGAAGTGAAGAAGAGAGTACAGGCAGGATAGAGTGGGTGGAGAAGAGTGTCGGGAGTGATCTGCGATAGCAGGGTAGCTGCAAGAGTGAAAGGGAAGATTAACAAGATGGTAATGAGACCAGCTATGTTGTATGGGGGAGGACATGAAGGAGGTTGGGGTGACAGAGGAAGCTGCAGAGAACAGGTTGGTGTGGAGAAGGATGATCTGCTGTGACCCCTAAAGGGAGCAGCTGAAAGAGGAAGAAAATAATGCATAGTCTATAAAATGTACTATGAACAGTATGTAAGTGATTTAAGTATTATTTCTTATTAGTAGTATAAAAAAAATTCTTGGTTATATGCTTTGTTCAAAGAAGTGGTAAAGTCATGTCTTTCATGAAGAAAATCTGGTAGGACTGAACCTGCAGTTCACTAGGAAATGATGCATAATTCAGTATCACCGTGAACTTTGGCAACAATTTAAAAAGTCTAGGAGCATTAAAAATAACACTATAAGGAAAAACAATGCTCACAAAAAACTTCTGCATCTAAATAGAAAATCTGCCTACTGTGATAGCAGATGTTTAAAGTAGCATTTTCACCCATTAACAGATTTCCTCTGTCCCAGGGACCAAAATACACTCAATGGAAACTTCTGTCGACACTCATAATGGCTGGCAATTCACATATGTACAGTTTTGCTATGCTGTTGACAATACACTGTCAAATTGTGAGCCGTAACAATCAAGCTCCTTGTTTGATGCACCGCCATCGCTGTAACGAACCACAGGAGAGGTTAGTAACTTGCAGTCTGTAAAAACAAGTATGCATAACTGTTCTCACAACCCTCAAGCCCACATCATCAATACTTCTGGCACTGCTCTTTAAATGTTTATGGGTGTGTAAGTTAGTTTGCTCTTTTGTGGTCTCTACATGGCCATTTCCACACAGATTACCAATTTGTTACACTTTCCATGCAAAATTGATTTTGCTCAAATGTTTTTGTGTGTAACGGCAGCACGGTGGAATGGTGGTTAGTGCCGTTATCTTGCACCTGCGGGCCCAAGGCTCAGTGCTTGCCTCAGGTCTTTGTGCGTGAAGTTTGCATGTTCTCCCTGTGCTTGGTGGGCTCTCTCTCGCTTCTCCAGTTTCCTCCCACAGTCCAAAGCCATGCTGGTTAGGTTGATTAGTGTTTGCAAATTGCCCGTAGTATGTGCCGTGCGTGCGTGTGTCCTGTGGTTGGTTGGCACGCCTCCCAGGGTGTCCTGTGCTTCCTGTGATGGGCTGCATGCTTCTTATGGCCCTGAACTGGATAAAATGGTAAAGTGGATGGATGTGGTACTGTATGATGTGTCATCAGCCTCCATGTGACAGTTTAGTGACAGTGTGCATTGTCTGGGCAGTGCGCTTATTTGGAATACACTCTTTTGTGCCATATTGTTGGTTACGACAGCAAGAGCATCAGTTCAGTGCAGAGATGCACCTTTTCATTTGACTCTTTTTGTCAGTATGTAGTTAATGTGCAACTTGGGACTACCTAACACATACTTGGTTTCTGAGGCTGGAAACACGTGCTTAAGTGTCCATGGACTGGCCTATGTTACGTCAGACAGTCTTTTCTAATGACTTAGACAGCACTGTAATTTTCGAGTGCCGGGTCTGTTAAAGAGGCTCGCTGTTCCGGATTGAAGTGTCTGGATTATCATACCAGTCTATGTTGATTTTGCACAATCTTAAAGGACTTTAGTTAAAAAGCTACATCTTAAGCCAGAATTCTATTTTTACCTCAGAAGATGGTGGAGGCAGGTCGAACTCCAGGTCTGTGACAATGTGGAGGCGACCTCTTTTGGATGTAAAAAGAGCTCTTTTCCTCCCATCTCTAAATGTTGCCAAACCCCTAAAAACCTGTTGTCACTTTGACCTCAGCCCACGCCAGAGGCCTGTGCTCTTTTATATACTTAACAAACAAGAGCTCTTGTCTTAATGTTAGTGGCAAAATACCCCACAGTTCCTCATTGTTGGCCAGAATAATTAGTAGAACACTTAATTACACAAGTGTCAGAGTCAAGGACTATCAAATGTGTTCCTCAGATAAGGAAGTATGATTCAAGAACCAGTGCAAAGTGCCTTAAAGTGATCTGCGTTTCCTTCAAAATTAAACATTCATTCAGAGCTCCCTGCTGAGTATACACCCCTATCTCTGAATGTCCTCATCTGGACATCCCCCCCCTATCTATGAATGTCCTCATCTCAATGTCTCCTCCTATCTCTGAATGTCGTCCCCTATCTCTGAATGTCTAGATCTGGATGTCTCCCTCGTCTCTGAATGTCCACATCTCAATGTCCTTCCCCTATCGCTAAATGTCCACGTCTGGATGTCTTCCCCTTATCTCTGAATGTCCACATCTGGATGTCTCCTCCTTCTCTGAATGTTCAAATCTAGATATCTTTCCCCAATTCTGAATGTCTATATCTGGATGTCTTCCCCAAGTCTGAATGTCCACATTTGAATGTACTTCTCCATTTGTGATTGTCTACTTGGGACAACTTCAGTAAAGACTTAGTGAAAACAGGGATTCTGCCACTAATTTATAGACACGCAGACGATAGGAATTTAAGTGTGAGGTAGAAAAACAACAGGACTACAAAGTCCCTTAAAAACATTTCAAATCTTAAATTGCTTTTGAATGAGTCTCAATATAAGATCTTCAGAAACTGAATTAGCACTGAAAATCTCCACAAAGTCACTTGTAAAAGTATGGTCTTGGCAAAAACATGGTGAATCCCATGGCTGCTTCAGAAACATGTGACTTTTCCAATAAAAGCCTGTTCTATTAAGGTTTCGATGATCACCACTGACTGGAAAGTAAGGTTTAAGTTGATGCCATTGGTTTAAGAGCACATTAATGTTAACTAAAACTGACGTCATGGAGAACATCATCATCACAGAGAAAAGCATGGAGAACATCGTCAACATCTGAACGGCTTTTTAAATAATTTGCACATTATGGTAGTTGTGAAAATGTTGACGTTTTGTGGCGAAAATGGATTCTGCAAAAACTCCATTGAGTATGGATAGATGGGGCAATTACGTACCAGCACTCAGTGGCCCCTAAGGACACGGTGTCATGATGTTACATCAACAGCAGCTGCACAGAGAACAGCCAAAGCAGTGGGGGTAGCCACCCACACACCCCCTGTGGGAACAGAGGAATAAGTCAGGCTGTGATCAACCGTGCCCTCAGGAGAGAACATGCTGTTATCATGGGTCCATTACAGGCAGCCCATATTGGAGCTACTTGTGCGATGATGGCTCATTCAGTCCAGAACTGGCCCATCGCCAAGCACTGGACGGTAATCGGAGAGTAATAGAGTGAGAGAAAGCAAGGTAGAGAGGGTGAAGGTCAGTGGTAAAGAGAAAGTAGAAACAGTGGATAGAGACAGAGAGAGAGCAAGGGGGGCAGACAGACAGTGAAAGGTAGAGAGGGGGGGAGAGAGACAGACAGAGAACAAAAGAAAGAGAGAAAGAGGAAGGGAGAGAAACAGTGAAGGGGGGAAGTGAGACAAATATACAGAAAGAGTAAGGTAGAAAAAGTAAAGGAAAACTGGGTAAAAAGAAAGGAGGGAGAGAAACAGACAGTGGTAAACAGAGAGTAGAAAAAGTGGATAGAGAAAAAGGGGGAGAGACAGACAGAGAGAGCAAGAGAGAGAGGGTGTGAAAAAGAATGAGTGAGGGGAAAGAGACAGATGGACAAAGGGAGCAAGGGAAGGAGAGAGCTGAGAGGCACAGAAAGAGAGCGGGAGGTCAGGGACGGTGAGGGAGGGGCCAATCCCTCCAGTGTTTTAGTGTCATTTTTAAGGTGGCAACATTGCTACAAGCAAAATAGCTTTGTTTTAAGCATACATCTTTAATAAATATATTATATCCTCAGGCTGAGAAGGATTGTTTATGAGAAAAACACATCTGTTTATATTAAAATACAGCACAGAACTGAAACTATGCTTGCTAGCTGTAGGAAACTGCAGTATTTCCAGGCCTCTCCAGTTCATGAGCCCAAATGTTGTAAATGCATAAAGCTGCAGACATTGATCGCTGTATAAACAAGGTCTTCTCTTGTTGGTACCCCAAGTTCCAAGTAGAACATTGTGCTGTTCTTACTTATCCTGCATGACTGAATCAGACCTTCTGAGTTCGCCTTCCATTCTTTTGCCTTACCTGTTTTTTAGTTTTCAATGTTTCTTTCACTTTGTAATTCTTTGCTGTCTTATACCCTGAGGCTGAGGGAGGGGATATTGTTACAGGTAGACTGACATTCTGGAATATTCCACTTCAGTTATCCATCCTAAAAACTCTTACTTTCAGCATACTGCACATGAGTTTCATGAATTTATCAAAACTCTGGATAAGAAATTGAAGATTTCAGTTTCTATCCATCTCATGAATCATGGCAAATCTCTCCTTAAATTATTCATTTTTTCCACTGGTTGGTCTTTTCTATATAACTTTGCTTCTGCTCTGTATAGATGTTGGGTTTTGTGTGAACTCAATTTAATTTTATATTATTAGCCAAAATGGCAACTATTTCCTTCTTTGTTGCAGATGAAAAATTGCCCATTGACTGAGGAGAGCTTTGAATGAAACCAGATATATCGATGTGTGTGTGTGTGTGTGTGTGTGTGTGTATATATATATATATATATTTATTTATTTATTTATGGCTCTACATTTTCAAAACTTTTACCTGTGTGTTTTTTTGTTTGTTTTTCTGTGCAATGCAGCAGTGGAGAATAATGAACTATACAGCATCGTACTTCCATACACTGCTCATCTTTATGGAGTTTTCTATCTCATTTTGGAACATTGCTGATCCACCAGTTTCTTATAGGTGATTGTGTTTAGCTGGGCATAGGATTTGGGCTACTCAGCTGAACAGAAAAGAAAAGTGCTGGAACTCTAGTATCTGTCTGACTTGTTGAGAACCCATGAGTTTTATGACTTACTTGCATGTAAAGGAAAACTATGTGATCTAAAACATTAAAGCTACCTGTTTGTTGGAGAACTACAATGCATGGACGTTAAAAGGCAATAATAGTTATACTCTTCCTAAGTATAATCCAGTAAAAGGGACAAAGGACTGAAAAATGACAGAATCCAGGAAGGATGAAACAGCCAATGTGGCAGAAATTGGTCATTTGTTGCAGATGCTACAATAACTGATCTGCATCACGCGACTTTCATAAGGTTGTGTAGCGCACCATTTATGTTTTCTGCGAGAGTCAAAGATGTTCTGTTTTACAGCCCAGTAGCTACGACTGCCTTTGTACTAACAGACATGTGACTTGCTGATGTGCTGTGCTAATGAGGCCTTCCTGTGTACGTCGTCATTATCGTGCTTGGCTGTTCCCAGACAGAGGCTCTCTGTATCTGCAGTTGTAAGTCCTGTTCACGCCACACAGACTGCTGCTCTGTGCCTCTCTTGATCATTCAGGTTGTAAGATTTGTAAGAATCTTAATACAGTATACAGTAAAGTAATAATACATGCTAGAAAAAAAGTGTTTTTTCATGTTTTGAATATACATTTTTTATTTAAGTTTGTGAGTCAGAAGCATAAATATTATTTGGAAATGACACTAAAAGACCGGTGTTGCCCACCCCCACCCCCGTGTCATTGTTCCTAACCTCACCATTACATCAACATCATTATTTTCCTGGTTATAAAACCACAAAAGCACTTCACTTCTAAGAAATAAGCTGAAAAAGAAGCAGGATCCTTTTCTTTCTGATAAATTTTAGTCCCAAACCTACATCTTGCTTTCATAAATCTCCTTCAGACCTTTTTTTGAAACTATAAAAAAAAAATCCTTAAAATATTTCGTTTTGAAAACAATACCTCTTCACTCATACATATCCCCATACATAATTGTAGGATAATTATATGGTAATTGCCATCTACAGTAATTACTTGGATATGTAGCAGATTAAATTTAGAGAAAAGAATAACCAGGAGGTTGAATTTCACCTTTCATCCAGACCAGGAAGTATGGCAGTCTTACTAAAATCACTCTGCGTGCTTATTGGTCAGCTCATTTTGGAGGCAAAGCTCAGGCAACAACCTGTTTTGACCCCATGTGGCCCATGAAGCGAACTAGAGATTTAAAACCTTTTTGCTTGTGTTTACAGTGTTGTAAGAATCTCTTATTAAACATAATTTCAATTATTGGACAGTTTGTAGAGCCTTCACCAATCAAATTCATGCATTTTTATTTTACGCAAATATAACATTGTGTGGGTATTATGTGACATAAAAACAGTGTTGACAAAGGGCTTTGACTCAACAAAGTTTATGTTACATGCATGTCACGTGGGGCTCCACAGGGTAAAATAGTGTCTCTTTATCAAGGAATGTTTGATTTTGCTTTGCCACAACCACATTTATGTTTTTAGCGTCTGCTTACAGATGTGATGTAATTATGCAGGGTTGGGCTGAATTGTCTATCTTTCCAGTGCCATTTTGACAACAAGGCATTACAACCAGGAAGAGGAATGTAAAATTCCTGTTTCATATACTGTAATGATTGACAGAATTAAACCTAAACTCAGATTCTGACTTTTCTTAAAAGTAAAAGTAAAACCCCAATCTCTAACCTGAAATAAAAGAAAGCCAAAGTCTGAGAAAACACCTGGAAAAGCACAATGACAGTAGCACAGACAGGGCACACCCGAATAAGGAACAAGGAGCTAAGGAAGACCAACAGACAGACTGCCAAGCACAGAACACAAGAAAAAGCCAACTTAAATAAACATCAAACAAGACACAAGCAAGAAAAAAGGCTACTGGGTGGGCTTTACAATAAATCAGGCTAGTGAGGCGGCAGCCTGGGTGTGCAGCCATGAGAAAGATTGGGGAGGTGGGAAACTTAGTGTCAAAGATTTAGACCTCATATCACTTTGGAGAACAGCTCTTCAAATTTCTGTAGGAGACTCACATTTACATGGTTCTACAAGCTATAGATTTTATACAGTATTGACCAGAAAATCTCGCAATTATCATTGTAGCAGTGACACAGTCCATATGGATGTTGTCATGTTTGGGTTGAACAGGAACAAGAGGCAAATTTACAAAAAACAGCATCCAAAATTTAAACACAGGGGACAATCCAAACAGGCAAAAGAGGCAAATAACAAATGACTGGTAACAAAAAAAAGGCACAGAAACATGAATAACAACACAGCAAAAATCATGGTGCATGAGGCAAAACAATACACAGGCAAACAAAACGTTAGTACAAACGAAACATTAACAAGTAGCAAAGACTCCACGAGAACACAAACACTAAATAATGTGAAACAGAAAGTTACAACAAGGTGAAGACAAGCACAAAGACTAACTATGGAACAGAGACGAGGAGGCATGGCCACACAGCAGCCATCACCGTGTAGGTCATGACAGATGTACGGCTCCAGATTCATGTTGTTATCAAAGTCCGGGGTCATTCTAGGAAGCTGGCACTTATTTGTTTGTTTATTTTTGACAATGCCATGTTTTTCTAGAGCTTAGATGCAATCAAAGTTGCTTTCTGTAGCAAGTACTATGTGTAAGTGTGCACATCCTCTGTGTCTGAACATTTAGACTTACATCAGCAGTTTTGTAGATGAGAGTCTGATATAGTTTCTGGTCTGCCAAAGCTGATTTTTAAAGCTCCATTCAAGACAATGAAGCCATGTGCTCTTTTTGTTGCTCAGTAGAAAGTAATAAGGTGTCACTTAACTGTAAATGGATGAAGAAAAATGATTGCATGGCTGGTGCTAACGTTTTCTCGTTTTATGCCAGCACAATAAATCCCTTCCGTGGAAATGTTTGCATAAACGTGGAGTTTGTTTTATATAACAGCTCAGGCTAAATGAATAAGCCCGGCTATTTAAATTAGAATATTGCATTGTCCTCAATGAATTAAATACATCTAAGTGTCTACAGGAAAAGGAATGGCTGTATAACTTATTTTAAAGTCCCCAGTGAGACTCCTAATTTAGCTGGCTGTGCTATTCATCTACTTCTGCCTAAATAAATTTTAAAAAAGTTCTTATTACAGCTGGTCAGGAAACTTGCCAGGAAATAAACTAAAAATCTGAAAGTCACAAAAAGACATAAAAAAATAAGATGTTTTCACTTGGGTTGAAAAAAATATTTCATATTTCCATATTTAAATGTTGCTATTTTTGATTAATTCGGTTTTCTTTTTGTCTTTTTTGGTTGTTCCAAAATTTTAACTTGTTTTGTTCTTGCAAACACAGTATATACCGGAACCTACAATATTTATGCTAACAGGCAATCATGTTAATGTAACTCACAGCATTATATCGTGTTACATGCATCTGCGTAATTTTCTTTACTTTCTCTAAATCAACAATTTGATTTTGTTAAACTCTTACAGCTCTGTACACATCCTTACATTAGCTTTGAAGTTGTAGTCCTGTAAAAACTGAAACAGATACTCCTGTCTGTTAAAATGTTTGCTATGGTACATTGTTAAAAATGTATGATTTACATTTTTATAGTTCAAGTCTACTGAGTATGGAAAGATTCTGCAATATATGACAAGACCAATGCACAGATTTATCTTTGACACCCAATTAAAATGCACAATTTAATTGAAGGGATTAACAAAGCTAACATTAAATAAACTACACTTTGTTTTATGAGCATGACAATTACCAGGTCAGTAAGTCTCCTACTGGTTTTTTTTTTTATTTTAAAAAACATTAAACAAAAATTCTTGTTGTCTGCATTACTTAAGTGGACATTTAAAATCATCATTACATACTGTTTTCAAAGTAATTTAAATTAAATGAACAAATTTTAGTATTATTATCCAGCCTTTCATAACAGTGATTGTGAATTACTGCTATTAAATGAGGTACTATGGGTTAGCATAACTGAACAGGTGCTGTTTCTCCGAGCAAGTCAAGGATGAATCTGCCTGCTATGTAACCAAAGAAACTCGTTTGTGGTGATTGATGCCGCCTGTTAATGAGGTCTGTTCTGGTCATCTTTCCTCCTGGCTGAGATCAGCCTTTCCCCCATTGCCAAAAGAACGAGAAGTACGCAAAAGTGCTGACGAAGTTGCAATAAAGAACTTCCATTTAATAATTTTCTTCCAAATATGTAATTAAAAAGGGAAAAGATATGGCCAAAATGATACGGAAAAAAAGGTCATGTAGCGTGTAGGAACATGGTCAAAATGATCAGTGTGTTCTTCAGCTGTTCGTAGTCTTCAGCTGTTCATGGTCTTCAGCTGTTCATGGTTTATCATGCACACCATTTGGGCACGAGCCAAACTGCTGTTCTTACAGGCACAGTCATATGTTTAATAGCCTGGAAAGACTTGGGGATGTGAACTGATAATGTACAGCATGTACTTGGGATGACTTCCAAGAACCTCTATAAAGGTTTTTAAGAGCTCACACACCTAAGAATGTTACTTTTTTATGTAGTTTACATTGTAAAGACATGTAACCTTCCATAAATCCTCTCCAATGGGCCACAAATGCAGTTTTTAAACCACAAGCAAAAAGGCTTATTGTAGACTGCAACTTTCTGTAGGAGGGTGTCAATCAAAGGAAATATTGTCAACACTTTACGAAGTGACAACGTGCATTTTCTTTCACTGCACATAACTTTATCAGGATTTCACACCATCACTTACATTCCATCTTTGTATAGACTTACAGATAAAATTTTGCCTGTATAGGTGGAATTCTACATTGTAGGCCTATTTTTTGGTCAGTTAATTTGTCATTACATGTGTAGTGTAATGTTTTGCAAAGCAGGTGAGGGAAGTGAGGGCCAATGTACACAAGGGAGGTTTTAATGAACTCCTAAACAGCACATAAACCAGGTGCTTGTGCAAACACAGCACATCCAACAATAACCAGCAGGGAACTGATACATGAGTTAAGCTTATATAGACACCAAGGGGAGACGAGGAACAGCTGGAAACACTGATTGAATTAGCTAGGGGAGAACACAATTATGAAATACATGGAATGGAGGAAAATGGCAATGTCTGGACGACACAGGAAACACTACAGGTGTAGAATGTGACAGTTTTACAGTTTCAGGAATGAATGTTCCATACACAGTGCTTCCACATATGATTTATCAGCAAGTGTAAAGACATTTTGTGCAGCATAGAATATAATATAGAACGGTCAATATGTGAAATATGTGTGCGTGATAGAACAAGAGAAGAGCTGTTGAACATTTCACCTAATGCCAAATGTAAATAATGCAAGATATTAAGATATATTTTATTATCAATCCTTCTCATATGTCTAATTTTTAATGCACTCCATGCTTTTTCATGGGATGTGGCTTTATTTCAAAAACTAGGGCTGGGGACAAACAGAACTAGTGTCTCTAAGCCCTAGCATGGGAAGACACCTAGAGAGTTATGGAGACACGTGTTCAGACCCATGTTGCAATTTATGTTATTGGCAAACATTTAGTAATTATTATGTCTGCACAGCTGGTTTAATTCTGCACAATAGGTGGCGAAGTTTTGTAATTTGTGTTTTAATGAGATTCTGCTAAACATAAGCATCCCTGTCTCAGCTGTGTGGTCTCAATTCACCAAACAGGCTGGTCTGCTGAAAAACAGTGGCAAACACCAAAGATGTGGTATTTATCTCATGTGGGGCACTGGTACTGTGGTATCTCATGTGGCGCACTGGTACTGTGGTATCTCATGTGGTGCACTGGTACTGTGGTATCTCATGTGGGGCACTGGTACTGTGGTATCTCGTGGGGCACTGGTACTGTGGTGTCTCATGTGGGGCACTGGTACTGTGGTATCTCATGTGGTGCACTGGTACTGTGGTATCTCATGTGGGGCACTGGTACTGTGGTATCTC
>JABJVR010002837.1:0-16750 GCA_025773905.1 Chitala chitala
ACACAGACCCAAGGCGGGAATTGAACCCCAGGCCTGGAGGTGCGCGGCGACAGTGCTAACCACCACACCACCGTGCCACCTTATTTAAAAACAATGCATAATCATTGCATACGTTTAACTTCTTGGTGAAAGCATTTTCAGTAAACCGATTCCCATTTTGTTTAAAAGTCGGGTAAAGGGTATTCAGGTGTGGGAAGGCTGGTCCTGTGGCAATATTTTAAGATGTAAAATGTTATCTTTACTGTTGAATGTAGACGACTTTTGGCTGACAAACATCTGAAAACAAAACCTGAAAACCCATGTGTTAGGTTGAAAACGAACCACAACTGACACCAAAAATCTAAAATTTTAGAACCGAACATCTCTATAACTAATCCTTCTGAAAGCAACTCATTTTTCTGTCTTCACTCCAGCTGGCACGCTGCCTCTTTCCTCAACTGTCACTCACATCTGGAGTAAACCATTCATTGGTTTAACTCAAAATTATCTCGTTCAGATTTCATCCAATCCATGCAATGGGTGGGAGTTTGTGTGAGACCCCAGAAAGGTTTTGGTGTAGAAGTACATGCAACACGCATAATGAGACTTTATCTTTAACATCAGTAAATTAAAAGGTCGATTCTGATTATCTAAAACATGCTGAATATTGGCTCTAATAAACAGGGGAACCAATACTTGGTGGATTACTAAACCAAACCTTATAAAACGTATTAGCAAATACAGGCTTTGGTCTTTTGCCTGAGAAGAAATATCCTAAGACACCTCTTCCTCTGAACCCACGTCCTTCAAAAAACTACAGAGCACATGATGACACACAGCGTACACAATAAATGCAGCCTAAAATTCAGGTAAAGTATCTGGTACAAGAACACCAATCAATGGTTATAATCATAGGAAAGGCCCTAACTTTCAAAAGGGGCCAGCAGCATACACTTTAGAGGTACTCAGGATGAAGCCCTAATTCGGCAACACAATTCAGCTAATTAGGCAGCAAATACTTCTGACCATACAGGGCAGCATCTTGTAATTTTTAAAAGCCCCATGTACAGTAGCTATAACTGAATTCAATCATGTGACTAGTAAATTATCTCAATGTCACAATTCACTTTCAACTTCTTTAAAAAGCACAGCTGTACGATTTACATTAAGGTGTGTAAAGAAGTCCTTCACTGTACAACAATACAAGTTTGTGCCCTCCCACTACATAATGGATCTACAAAAGTACTCCCTCTAGGGGTGGAGTCCTGTATAAACAATGACTTCAAATTAGCCTAACCAATTACTAGCTGAAGTTGAGTGAAAGCCAACATGCCCTTCAGTCCCACCCACTAAACCAGGACTGGCAACCTTCCTCCGCCTATTCCAAATAAGAGCATTTCAAAAGCCTGTTCAGGAAGGAAACTGGGGCTAACTGCACTGGGTCAGCAGACAGTCTGGTACACCCACTCAGGAGGGGCAGAACCCACTCTGGGGTCCTCAGACACTGTGTCAAATTGTTACAAAAGGTAGCAGCTTCACTTATCCCTTCAACAACCTGGTCTCAGTGACAATGTAACACCAAATGACAGATCTCTGCTTATGCACACCCTCCCCCGTCCCCTTGGGACCGTATCCCTCTGCTCTTCTCTCTGCTCCCTCCTCCTTATCCTCCACCCCTGTTCTGGGTGGCTGAGCCACACACCATGCTCTGAAACTCACAGTGCACAAAAGGTCAGCAGTGTAGACCTGGGAACTAAACTGTCTTTTTTCCACTCTCATGCTAGCTCACTAGTCCCACTCCAGTGAGTATTGATCCTCATAAATCCTTGGCCCAGTTCTCTAAGCTACTTATTAAAGACTGCCATTGCATTTCAGTGGTGTAATACTGTAGATATCCCTCCTTAATTAACACACTGACATGGAGCCATTGCACTGGATGGCACCCACCCCTGTCTAGGATTCCCCCAGTGCTTTAATTTTTACCCCCCACCGTCAGGTCTTGTATTCAATTTAAAGCATGATTTATTAAAAGAAGCACATTACATTCCAGATCAAATTTAAAATATTTTTCAATGCTTCCAGCCACACTAACTGGGGAGCAAGACTGGTTTCCGATGTTAAAAGCGTGGGCAGATCAAGTCTCAGCAAGTCAGCTTTCATCAGCTCCAGACCTCATAATTAAAATTAAAATGAATCATGTGGTCACTGAGTCCCATCACCAGGTAGCTAAACTACAGTCAGAGAGTGAGGATGCTGTTCCTCTCTGGCACTGGAGTAACTTGGCATGTGAGCAGATGACAAAAACTAAAGGAACAGAGGGATTTGAAAAAGTAGAACAGAGAAGGAACGTTTACAGAAGGGGTGTATCTGACGAACAGATGACCGGGTAACCAAGAGAGCAAGGAAAAATCATGATGACAAATGGACCCATCTGCCATCCATGTTCACGTGCCGCAGTCCTCAAAACGTCACAGTCGTTTTCTGGGATAAGAAAGTAAACAAAGCCAGGAAAATTCTGCACTCCTACTCGCCTGCTGTTGAGTAAGAGTCCAAATGTCAGCCGCAAACCATCGCAAACGACTGTCATCGTGCATCTTGTTAGCTCCGAATCACAGTGCCGTGTGTTCGGTCATCCTCGTTACACACGCGCGCGCGCGCCTCCCGGACCTTAACGAAGAAGGGCATAACACCGTCTTAAAGCATGTGAATCACAGGCATTATGAGGACAAACAGCTAAATGCCACCCCCCACCCAACTCCCTGAGGCTGACAGAAAAACATGTGGAACAAGGAAGACTGACAACTCCCAGCAAGATGAAGGTTTTGGATTTTACTTCCATCTGTGCTCTGGAATGTCTGGACCAAACACTACCCGATACACATTTCACACAATTAGTGCACTGATGATGTCACCTCGACTGGTGATGAAAAGTTAGCAATTTAAATGCCAAGCTCAGCAAACTACTGAACACCTCAATTACCTGCCCGATCTACGAAGGCCACCAATCTATAATTTTAATTATCCAATACACGTGCTCCTTACAGCAAAATTTCCCAAAACTCAGCAACAGACTGCATGTGCCTTCTGGTTGTGTGCTCCAGAAACGTCATCTTAATATGGACATGAGATTAATTACATCAAAACAAGTAATGAAAGCACAAAGGAGTAGAAAAATAACATGACGTACAGCGTGAGACATGTCTGGTTTAGAATGCACAAAAAACAAAGACGTGGGGAAGAACACACAAATTCTGTTGTACTATAACATGTCTGGGAGATGCTCTTGAACTCAGACCAAATACAGCTCTAGAAGACTTTAATACAAAATCCAAAAACAGGCTGTGGTATCTAACAGGGAAACTACACAATCCAGACGGTTCCCAGCATGCGTGTTTAACGCATCCCACATCCCATTACATAACTCCGATTTAGCGGCGTCTGAATTTCCTTGACTGATATGGCAAAATTGCGTTCATGTGCAACTGACAATAAATGAATGGTACAAATGGGAAGCTGCACACCTTTCCCAGGTGTGCTAGCTGGCGCATTCATCGACTTCCTGCTTATTTTAAATTTTTAGTGGCAGCATTTTCTGGCTTTTTTATGTCAGAAATTTCTTGCGTAAGCACAGATTTGTGTATGTCAGTATTACACATCTAAAGATCTGTATGTGCTACAAAATTCTATGCAAAATGTAATTAGTACAGAAGTGTTGAAATTTACTGCATGACCTAAAAGTAAATTTCTGATCTCGCATCAAATTAGCAGAGCACAAAATAGTAGAAAACTGCGTTGCTGCCCTTTCCTGAACTGTGACCCATTTTCAGAGTTCTAAAACTCAAACTTGATTCATAAACATGAGTCAGATCCACATCAAACACACGATCAGCTTTAATGGTAAAGGTGACACGATAGTACAGATTTCCTAAAATCTGCTGCTTCTCTCGCTCCATCGCAAAGTTCAGACCCACGTTAGTCAGCACAAACACCTACTAAACTGACAGATAAAAGCCACAGCCAGAGAAGATGCAGCAGCAGACTGCAGACGGTAGGCAGCAAAGACACCACCCCACAAAAAGGGATGCATTTGATATGCTACCTCTCAAATACTGAAGGACTAAGCAGCACCGGTGTTGGTAATGAGGGGGGGTGTGTGCGTGCACACGTCTGGGGTGCAGTGAAAGAGCCCTTACCTGATGGTGATCACATCGCCTTTGTCTCCCTGGATGTTCCAGCTGCAGTTGATGCCTGGGGGGTAGTTGAGGGGCCAGGAAGGGCTGTAGATCACGCCTCTCCTCTCTGTGTGCAGCTCCACCTTTCCACTGCAAGCCGCTGCAGGAAACACACAATGACAAGTCAATCATATGTGCACGCATGCATGCATACACACGCGCGCACACGCACACACACAAAGACAAGACTGATCACATACGCACGCACTGGGACCTTCTAAGACAAGCTCAGGAGCTCCACAGATGCTCTGGATAAAGCTGCCCTTTAGCTCAGTGTGTGTGGCGGCTCAGACTGGCTGAAGCCGGCACAGCTGCTTCTCCTGACTGCCAGCCTTAAAATGTCCCCGAAGACCCCCCAAAACCAGTCACACATGGGTTGATACCCCTGTGAGGAGCCACAGCTGACACTCTGCCACCGACATGAAAAGTGTCATATGCTCACCATCTACTTATTTAGGTAAAACTTAGGGCATTTTCAAACCTTTAGATCGTTTGCACTAGTCAGAATGAGTGGACTAATTTGCATATGCTGTCCATATATGGTCCTTTTTCTCCTTGGCTTGGTTTCTTTTCACACAGGGGAAAAATCCAAGCAAACCAAAATGCGTCACTATCAGTCACGTGAGGCTGTTCTCTCCACTCATTGGTTAAAAGAGTCTGGGGAGGGAATAAGAATGTAAACACAGGAAGAAGATCCATGTTCTGTACTGGAGAACAGTCCTATGAAAGAACAATATGGGCACAACTGGCCTTTGCTCATAACTTTGGTAATTATCTCTGCTGTTGCCTCATTTTTTCACTTTTAAACAGCACAGTTCAACAGACTGTACAAATCCCTCCTCCTTAAGCCATCAACTGCACCTTGTTGCTAGTCCAGGTCAGACCGTATGTGATTAATTGTTCTGCTTACTGCTAGTGCTAGATGTTTCAACTGTTTACATAGCTCTGCCGCATCCCACCATGAAAAGTACACCTAGCTACGGGAGCCGCTTAGATAAGATTTTCTGTATTCTCCTTGTAGTTGATCCAGATCAAGGTTGGATCATGTACATGACAAACAAACCTATCCAGAGTTCATTTGGGACCGGACCGAGACCACCTCCAGTAAAGGGTCTCTGTGTGGTTGTTTTGGTCTGCACCCAAGTGCGATTGCTGTGTTCAGACCTGCCCAAACAAACCGCACCAACAGGGAAAACTAACCAGCGTTCAATTCGACCGGACTAAACAAGTCAGGTGTGAAAGCACCTTTAAAAAGTGGTACAAACACTGGGTAAAAAAACAAGAAACAGTCACATATGCAGGTTTTAGGCAGAGCTGAAGCTCTGATGCTGGTAGTCAAGCTGAAGTTAGCTGAAAAGTTTAAATCACCTGTGAGCTATAGGGTGGCCAATGAAATTTCAGGGGTGGACACAGCCCTTTAAATCTGCCACTGCACATATCTGATTAAAAACGTAATTTAAATGTCTTCCAATTCCTCCCAAACTGCTTACGCTGTAAGCAAAAGAACAACCTTTTTATAATTAAAGCTTCCTTGTTTAAAAACTGCCCCACACAGCTCTGTTGTCAGACAGAGATCCCTTCTATCTCGCATCAGCAGGTAACTCTCAGCTCTGTTTGCACTGGGTATCCTCTGAGGAATCTGTACCCTTTATGAATCTCATTTAATTTTGTCAGCCATTGTGTGCAGAAGTGATCTTCATGTGATGGGTTAAAGCAGAATTGCTCTGATGTCATGAAAATTATGACACTTTAGTACACAGCTGTCATACACTGCTCAGTGCTGCTCCAGACTACAAAGAACCTCAGTGATATTAATGAAACTTGCAGCCATGTTTCAGTAAGCACAAGTGTGCAGAACTAGACTGAGGGCAAAGTGTGGAATCTTATATGGGATGGTGACTGGGACCCTTCTTCCCCATTCAAACTGCAGAGATATCCACAGCACCTCAGGGAATGATTTCAAACCTTCAGTTCATTCTTTAGCAGTGTCCAGTCACAGATATCTAAAGACAGTTTATGACTGCCATATCACTTCTTGACAGATCTCAGGTCAGGGGGCAGGCAGCTGATTAATGCCTGGTGGCAAAGAAACTACACTGGGCAGCTAATAGGTACAGGTTAAATTTTTTGGGAAAAAACAGCATTTAAATGTTTAGGTGATATCAGTTGAACTGCTTCTAAAAATGCAGAAAACCCTAGAAAGTCAGTGTGAAGAGATGTACTTACTAGAAACAGACATTTGTTTCAGAAACCTTCTTGATTGGTATATAAATAGTAAGCAGTATGGGTAAAACTCATAATCAGGCTGGTCCTGGAACAGCACACCAGGAATCTAAGGCCTGGGGGTTAATGCAGTTGCTACTGACCTGCTGACTCAGGGTCAGCTTAATCCCAAGAGCTCTGACCTCCAAAGTCCTCTCTCACCCTTGCCGCTGCAATGCGCCACCAGCACAAAGCCTGTGTGTCACTGAGGCCTTTCAGGCACCTCTCAGTGGCACCAATCCATGCAGCATAACATACCAAAGAACCCATCCTGCAGCTGACAATAAACTGTCCTGCTTGATTTCTACCATGAAGGCATGATGAGCTGTCAATTTTTCTTGATGATGAAGATGGCATGCAAAGAAAACCTGGCTGTGTGCCTAACATCTCACGCATGCATAAAGTCTCCATTGGTGCAGAAATGAGGACAAGAATAGTTTGGGGCAGCAATAGTCTGAGGGACCCACCATGTAAACATGGCACATCTGGCCACCAGCCACCAGCTCCGTCTCACCATCATCCAGGCCTACTACACTGTGGGAAGAATATTGGCCTTTTCTCTTCACATCCACAATGTCATCCCCTTTTAAGTAAAATAGTTCAGTTATCGGCCCCACTGAACAAAACAGGCCAAGGACTTTTGAAAGACTAAATTAAGGAGAGACCCGTGCACCTGTGAATCTCTCCCTGGACGCAAACTTTCCACCACATATAGATATACACAATAATATTGTACCAGTAAAATACCAATCGAGGGAAAAACAAATTTACTTTTACTACGAAGAATGACACAGGAGCAATACAGAATGAAACACATCAATAGCACCAGCCTCAGGGTTGACGTTTATACCATCATAAACCACAAAGAGCTGCGTCTACCCTCTCCAGTTCTGAGCTTAACTCGAGAAACATACCCAAAAGTTTCAAACAAGACAAATTTCCCAATTCAAAAGTTAGAGAAATCATACCAAAAGCAAGTTCCATGGTTTACCTTACGTCTTATTTTGACTTCAATTTTAACTTTTCCGAAACCGCAATTCTTTGTCCAAAAACTGCCATGAAAGGCACTATGTAAAAATAAACTGAATCGAATGCCTCTTTGAAATTCAAATGAGCTTTCTTTGCACGGCTGTATCAAACAGTTGCACATTCATTTATTGCAAGTATGATTTTTGCAGACCTTAAACTCAGCGAGCCTTCCTAAACACTACAGAGGACAAACGAAAGCGGTACAACTAACGTGCAGCGGTTCAAACGTCTTCAAATTATACACTTACGGCTAGTAATTAAGAGTGTCCTTGCAACATAACCAAAAGCATGTATCTCAAGGACAGCACATTTAACAAAGGAGATACCAATATGCAAAACACCAGCTCCTACAGAAAGTGATGCATTGCTGTAGAACGATATGTGAGCTGTTCATACTCGATGTATAACTGACTACCGTCCCACCTTATCGGCATACTTATTTCAAATGACAGCAGGCAGTTTGTCTCGTGGTGACACTGCAGTCTGCGAACAGCCAAAAGCGATCTCTACTGCCCTTTGCGTACCCTTTGTAAGAGCTGTTTTGGAGTGTATTTATTGTGGCGTCTTGTTTGTTATAGTGTTAGGTTCAATCACATAACTTTAGCGTGCCATTAGTTGTTAGAACATATGGTTACTGTTATACAGCCGTAGCAAGGCGCATGTGCAAAATAGAATACGTTTGTAAAAGGCCAACACAGTGCTTCATAAAGAGAGAAGTCTGTTTGTCTCAGCATCTAAACATGCTTTTAACCATGTAAGCCCATGTATGTATGCGTAAGGATCTGAACGTGTTAGCGTGTAAGCCTATGTATGTATGTAAAAGTCTATTCTGTTATGGAACAAGTTAATGTGCATAGTGGATGTATGTGTGAAACTTGTGAGAAATCTGTGATGTTTAACTGGTACTGGGCTGGAAAAAACTAAGTTTAATTCTACGTTTGCTATTTTCTTGTTTGTTTTAACAAAACTTGCAAGGAACCACAAAGAAGCTGAACGTGACTACGTCTTTATTCCTGTAAAGTGTGTTAGAGCCACCGACCCACAGAATAAATGGCCATAAAGGTAATTAGTGTGGTAAAACGGCCATGACACCTTTAGTCAACAAGGGTGACTAAGCCTAACCCGGGATTGTGGGAGCAACTTGGCTTTAACTATACTTATACCACAGCTTTGGCAAGTACAAAATTGTTACTGGTCCAGAAACATCACATTAATGTGCATTCATTTTGTGGAACCACACATGTAATTCTGGACACTAATAATTCTATATTCATGTACGCTTATTTCATGTAACATTCCAGATGTGTTAATGGCACTTGCCGCTTTCAGTGACAACCTGACCAGATGCACAATATTAATGTGATTGAGCAGACCCCAACAGATGGGATGACATCTTTGCCTCTCCAAAGCCATCACTTCACACTGCCACGAAGACAAGACTTATATGACACAGATACTGTAAAATTTGGATGATGGCATTTAAAGATTTAGGTTTTTCCATTTATTGTGGTGCAGAGGTTCAACTTCCAAGAGTGACCCTACTATACCCTTCTTGAACAAGACAATTGATAGGTGTGAGATCCAGGTGTGAAACAAAAAAACTCAATTCTGATAACACTACCAGCTAAGCATGTCCTCAGCTAGTGCATGCTGGGGGTTATAAATATCACCATCATCACCGTCAATAAACTCCACTTCCATGTCAGCAGATCCTGGGTGCGGGTCACAGTCTTGAGTGTTTCTCTCTGTAAGGGTTTCATGTGTCATTCTGTGACCGAGCCAGTCTCATTACGAGAGAATGGCAGAAGGCAGGAAGATAATCTCAGTGTATGTGGGAGAAAGAGACCAGAGATTTGGAGATTGAAAGTGGAAAAGGTGAAACACCCTGTGTGCAATGCAAGCAAAGGACAAGATTATGCTAAATCCAATCTGGAGGCAAGGCAACAAGCCAAAATCATTTTAGGCCGATGTGGCCTGACCGCACACGCGGGCAGCAGGCCGCTGTGGCCTGACCGCACGCATGGCAGGTGAATTTCCTATAGGTTTTGCTTGGATGCTTAACTGAACATAGTGCTTCTTTCAAACCTGAGCTTCAGAAACACTCCTGTAGAGTCCTATTAAAATGAAGGAAAATAGTGGGTCATATGCACTGCAAACGTTTCCACAGGAGACAGCATCCACCTCAAGAGAATGAGCAGCAGGGTATTGGCTCACCCACTCCCTTGTGTTCCCTTTACAGCACCACCACACTGCAGTACGAACTGTTTTGTACAAATACTGCAATAGAGCAAGTATGAGAACCACAGGAAATAGGCAGGCATGTTGTAGCTTGTTGGACATAAAAGACGTGGGGTCTCAAATAGTCTATACATCCCACATATTTCAGGCAAAGGTGCTACACTGCTTGTAGTAAACGCTCATATCTATTTCAATACACAACACAGGCAGCAGCTGACAAACGTGCCCTGTCGTGGAACACCGCTGGGTCAGCACAGGCCCACGAAGGTTAATGGGTAGAACCCTGCACCGCATGACCCGGGTGGGACCTGGCAGGACTAGAGAACAAGTGCAGTGAAGACAACCATTTAAACATTCATGGCATGAGACTGTGCTTAAAGTCATGAATGTTAAATGAAAACTGCTCATGTTCTTAATTTCAGTGGCGCACCAATTTATGCTGCCACATTACTGTCAGTGAAACAAATGTAAACACGACCCAACTGTGAAGCATAATAAATATGCATCAGTACGATTACGCCACTACAATTAGACCATCACCAGGGGAAACATCCTACTGCAAAAATCTATAAAACAAAACATTTCATCCATCGGGCACTTGCCTCAATTTCAGAGCACTATTTCATTTTTTTTTTTTTTTTAACCAAAATAGCACAACTGTTTTGTTAAGATTTCCAAAGTCCTGTAAACTAGTGAGAAGACACCCTTGTGTTGCATTTGATGGCAAAAAATGCATAACTGCAAACATGTCTTTGCATAGTACTTCTCAAACCATCAGCAAAAGCTATCAAGATGTTTCTCACATCTATCTAAAATTTATTGCAATTTGCCCAGATTTGTACTACTCAACAGAAACATTGTAACATAAAAAGGAAATTACACAAAAATCACCCCCATTGAGAAATTTCAAGGAATAACAATTCAGTCAAGACACCACATCACGCATGTTAGATTACATTATCATTGCAGCAAAGTAAGTGTTTTGCTGAGAGAGACAGACAGAGAGTCTGAGCAAATGCATGAATAAGTGCCCCGTTACATGTCACATGCAGAACATAACCTGCCTTGTTACCCCAGTACTTTGGAGTTATTTCCAATAAAAGGTGTTTGTAAAATTACTCTGTACCTCTTCTGCAGTCTGCAGACCATGTAACCTTAATATCAGACATGGCACACTACTTAGGAATATGTCCACCTTTTTCCCTAACAAATAACTACTTTTGATAATATTGTAATGAAAAATGCATTTTTTGCAAACAAAATTGCTTGTTCTGCAAATGTACAACACCCCAACAATATTTGATGTTCAAGCCTAAACACTCGAAACCTCTTTTTAAAAAGACAGCTGGTTCTACCCACAGATCACCTAGAACACCCTCAAAACCTGCTGGTGGCCCACAGACCACACTTTGAGAATTAGCCCACCATCTATAGCAGAAATTACCTGTAGTTTCTTTCTGGGACATAAATCTTACAAGGACTTCAGCCAATCACCTTTAATCCGTACAGCATAGCATTACGGCATTCTGTGCATCTGTGGAATTTCATCCATTGCACGTCTGCTCAGAGTAAAGTATTTCTGAAAATTGACTATTTAGATTTCTCCAAGTATTTTCAAGATTTGTTTGTGGGCTGAGAGGCACCATCCTCAAGCTTTTTGGATAAACCACACAATCACCACAGAGTCACATCAAGGTAAGTGTAATGCATATAGACTATGTAACTCTGCAAATATATACTGTATTTTATACTGTAATTTCCATTGTTATAATGTGTCCTCAAATTACTTGGAGTTTTGTAGTTCATTGCATTTCGCAATTTTATACACAGTACACCCTTAGTAACAGCTGAAAGCAATACTTTAAAACAATGTTAAGGCTGCAGGGACCAAATGTTAAGTATCTGACCTCTGTGAGATGTTTGTACTTCTAACGAGGAATCTTGAAAGCCAGTTCATAACTACTGCAACATTTTGACCGTAAAACATAGTAAATATCATGAAAAATTCTGACTGTCCAGCAATCAGAGGTCAAGTATCCGGGGCGTAGCGCCATGAAGATCAGTCAGTAGCAATCGCTGAGAGCGGACAAAACAAGCAAGAACGCAAACAAAGCAAAGGTCCAACGGACTGTCCGCCACAGATCCGATAAACTAAATACATAACAGTGCCTACAAGGGAACAAATGTCCATTGTGCCATTAACACTTAAAAATACGATAAACGTACCTTCAGCAATCTACAACAAATCGATTCCACCAGTCTATAAACTCGTCAGCAAACGTCAAGAGAGTCGGTGCATTAACTGGAGCTTCATATCCAGGCATCAGTGCGAGCCGCGTACACTATGGTAAACTTCAGGACAGCACACGAATTGTTGAAACATGCGTATCGCGGACTCTGGGGCTGTTTAGCAGAGTAGTTTAAAATCGCAATTAAACTCAGAAAATCTCAACAACATGTAATAGGTTACCGCACCACCTGCAGTCCTGATGCAGGAGAATCTGAAACTAAGGGCATTTCGCTGCATATAGGTTACATGCAAAAAAAAAAAAAAAACCACACTGATGTCATTTTTAACTATGCATATTAAAACCCAGTGAAACACTGCCGAATATACCACTGATGTCCTGCTTGTTCAAAAAGCAAAAATCCATGATCAAGGCAATGCCCGAGTGTTTTCCTTCTTCCGAACGAGACATTCAGGTTGCAAACGCACAAACACGAAAACAATGGCATGCAGGAGCACTCACCAACACAAACCACTGCAAATCCAACACGTATCCATTTAATCAGAACAATCTCCGGTGCCCCCATCCACTCCATCATTCACAAAACTAATTCTTTTGTCATCCTGGAAATTTTCCTCATTCTCTGCCGCAACGGTGTCGAGCGCTTCCCGATGCACTTCAGTGCGAAATTACACCGTACGCCCTTCTCGTTTAAAAATAGTGCAGGAGCAGAGAAACTGAACACCGTCCGCAATAAAGGCTGGGAGATAGTACAGGAGCAGAGAAACTGAACACCGTCTTCAGTAAAGGCTGGGAGATGATAGTACAGGAGCAGAGAAACTGAACACCGTCTGCAATAAAGGCTCGGAGATGGTACAGGAGCAGAGGAACTGAACACCGTCTGCAATCAAGGCTGGGAGATAGCACAGGAGCAAAGGAACTGAACACCGTACGCAATAAAGGCTGGAAGCGCAAAAAGCTCATAGTTACAAAGTAACAGTGAGCGGAACGCGACGCGACGCACGGCACCGCTGCGGGATCCAGCTGGACACTGATGCGCTCCTACATCATGTGGCTTCTTCTGTTCATACGACAAACATGTCGTGGGTAACACGCATGTAGAAGTTAAAAATCCGTATATTTTCACATCTCCTTTCAGCCGTCCTTATGAGCGCCGACCACACACACAACAAAATGTTTAACTCCGAT
This sequence comes from Chitala chitala, assembly GCA_025773905.1. Lineage (NCBI taxonomy): Eukaryota > Metazoa > Chordata > Actinopteri > Osteoglossiformes > Notopteridae > Chitala > Chitala chitala. The sequence goes on from JABJVR010002837.1 coordinate 13,178, forward strand.
TTCACGAAACTGCAGCTTCTTCTTGTAAATTCCTGTAGTTTTGTGTTCCTACCGTGGAGATAAAAGACAGTTCAAGATATAAACGAGAGAAGGGGAAACGCTGGTTGTATAAACCCAATTTTTCTTCTCAACTTCCTGTCCTTCCCATGTCATATTATGGACTTGATGATCACACAAGATAACATACAGTTGCTTAGCATACAGAATATGACAGACTCGTCAACATAGTTATTTCTCCATGTAATGTGACAATCAGATATTTACTACAAGTGTTATTATATTTTCTACCTCACAGTTCAATCTGTGATGTGCACTATATACTGGGAACAATATTGCCCTCTGATGGATGGAGGGCACTCTAAGAAATGTAAGAACGTCGCTCCTAATGCAGAAAATGGATTTTCATGTTAAGTTCAATTCAGATAAGGTTTCTCATTAAACTTTATTAACTATTCTATTATGGTAATTTATTGATGACTAAATTAACGATCGATAACACAGAAACTACAAGATCATGTTCACATCACTAAAGTCATACTTCGGTACTGGCACCAGTATGCATGACGTAATTTCTCAACAGCATTGATGTGCATGGACTACTGATTGAGCCGAGGTCTCTTTTTTTCAGATGGCTACATGAAATGCAAACAACAACGAGCAAATACGAGTTTTGGAAGAAACGTCGCTTTCTATGCAGAGAAAACATCGAGGACTTCAAGATCTTCTTTCCACATTTAACAACTAGAAATCGACATATATAATTTTGAAATTTAAAATGCATTTGTTTTGCCATGAAATTTTGTGTTGTGACACTACTAATTTATCGCCAAATATTTTTAAACATATATAATAATATACAAGTAAATATTCTGGTTTCTATGGCAATTGTATATTACCCATAAAAAAGACAATGACCAAGTTTCAGAAATACAGAATTTTTTCCTTCACAATTTCACTTTTCTATCTACATATATATGGCACATATAAAAGAAAATTGTAAAAGCCTGAATGCTGCAGTTAAATTGAAGTGTACAGAGATCTAGAGATTTATTATGAGTTACTCTGCCTCTGACCTCACTTTGTTGTGTGATATTTATCCACAGAGCACTTTATGTTGGCTTTAAAGAAAGCAAGCCAGGGAGGTAGTGTCACTTACATAGATTATCAAGAAATTAAGAATTACCACCCTGTAGAGCTGAGATAGATATGGCAGGTCTGGTAGCATGTCCATGGCACAAAGCTACAGTATGTGGCTTTGTCCTTTGATGAGTGTGTGGGAAGAGAAAGGTATCTATGGTGGGCATGTGATGGTTAGGTGGGGTACAATCAGCCCGTCTGTGATTTTGATCACACTGCATTAACTATGTGCAAAAGAGCCTAGGTTTGTATTATTATTTAACTGTAAGACTATAACTTAACATTTTCCAACAGTCGCTCTTACTTGAGTGTAAATACAGATGGATACTGTAGGAGAAAGATACAAATAGGTCTGAAAAAGTGTGTATTTACAATCCATGTGTCATTCCTGACACACGTTGGCTGTCCATACGGGCTGCATGCCATTGAAAACCCGAAGCTGGCATTGTTGGAGTAACACAATCATTTTCATCATGGCATGTTAAATAATAATTGGCACTGATAGGACATTACAAACCTCCATAACATTCAGTGCTTAAGATCAAACTGTAAGGGTCAAACTTCCAAAAGAAGAAACACAAAGTACAAATAATAAAAATTAACCTACTTCATAAATTTCTATTCAATTTATTTTTTAAATAGTTCTTTTCACCCCAAGATGCTAAACAAGAACATCATGCAATTTACAGTATAATTTATACAGAGTAAAGGATAAGTCATACAGGTGAAAGAAAAATCAAACAAAAATGGAGAAGAAACAAAAACACCTTAGTAAGGTAGGAAAAAAAAACTCGGATCCAAAATTGACTGGTTGCCCAAGCTCTGCGGACATGCCAGTCTACCACACTAGCCTCTGCTTATTTATTTCACTCAATAGATGTCCTGCCACAGCACACTTGAGTTAGATTGGATTACTGTAGTGGAAATGCCTGTCTGTACAATTCAAAAACAATTGAAACCACGAGTTAAGCAACAGGCACAATAAGAACAATAGCATTTCAATAATAACTCATAGTTAAGATAAATTTTTACGTTTCAGAAAAATCATTCTGTAACAAATGCGTACGTAAACTTTCTGTGAAATGAACTTAATTTTTTATTTAAAAAATGTATTTAGTCATGAATCCGATTTTAAAAGTACACAAATGTAATGTAACCACAAAATACAAAATTTAGGTAATTTTTTTGTAAAATGTGTTATCTAAGGAAATTAACTTTTAAACTCTAAGATACAAGTCTGATTTATAAATTCATGCAATTTTTTTTTTCCTCCGAAAAACTAGTTGTGGCTAACCCTAACCGTGTCACGTGGCATTCGCATTGCCTGCTCTAGAGCCCGTGAGTTTACGCAGTCACCGCAACGCCTGCGTATTTATTTTCTTTAAAAAATAAATTAGAAAGATGGGCTAAAAACTGCATCTGCTCATTTTGTTGAAAAATTCTACATATTACATTAATCTATTTGTCAGTTAGTTTCCATAGCTATAAAATCAACCACAAAATTTACTACAAAATTTTATAAAAGGCACCGCTGGGATTCGAACCCAGGATCTCCTGTTTACTAGACAGGCGCTTTAACCAACTAAGCCACGGCGCCGCCGCGTAACACGTTTGAAAAAACTGTTTTCATTGCAAAAGTATGTATACCTAAATCTCACCAATTTTCGTTTGATGTACCCGTGAAGGTGGTACTACAATATGGCAGGGAGCGGCACACACAGAAAGTCAGAGCCTTCCCACTGAATGATAGAGAAAGCATCACCACACTGTTTACACGGAAATGTAAAGAAACAAAAGTTAACGTTTCGCACAAGAATGTCCTGAAAACGTTCAAAATGGTTAACATCTGATCTAACTTTAGTTTGTATGGGCCTTGCTTACACTGTACTTACGTTGGCTATATCATAATACATGCTAACCTTTTTATTTCTTGTTTCTATAACTTCGGGAAGATTGTCTAAATTTTCGATATTCCACAGTCGTAGTATAGCGACCTGTGTTTCTCGAAAAAGGTGTTCGTATGTATGGAATTGAAATTAAAAACCATAATAATAGTTAAAAAATTTTAAACAGGAAATACGTAGCATATGATACAGAAACAGTAAAGTAATAAATGGCAATATCAAAATTGTAATTTTTCTAACAAATGAGTAACTGACAAAAATGTTTAATGACAGTCCATACCCTACCACTTTCGCTAAACGTTACGTAATTCAGAATTAGGTAGGACCTTAGTTCAATGAATCAAAAAATGTCTTCACATTGTTTTTAATACTGAAATTATATACCTTGGAAACTGAAGCAATCCACTTCTTGCCAGTATCAATTGCCACATCCATTACCCAGTCAGTATGGCCCTGTGATGTGTGTGTGTGTGTGTGTGTGTGTGTGTGTGTGTGTGTGTGTGTGTGTGTGTGTGTGTGTGTGTGTGTGTGT